>PVHX01003018.1:0-152529 GCA_004024805.1 Geosciurus inauris | reverse complement strand
ATTGCTGTGATGTCAGATGTTATGATATGCTTTGCATCTCTGATTTTATTTATGTACATTTTCTCACAGTCTAGCTAAGGGTTTGCCAATTTTTTACATTTTTAAAAAACCAGCTCTTATTTATTGATCTTTTATTTCTTCATTCCCTGTTTCACTTATTTCTTTTCTGATATTTTATTATTTCTTTCCTTCTATTAATTTTAAATTGTTTTGTTCTTGTTTTTGTAGCTTTTTGATATGCAATAGTTTGCTTATTTGAGATTTTTATTCTTTTTGATATAGGTGTCAATTGCTATAAATTCATCCATTACTACTTTAGCTATATCCTATGAGGTTTGATATGTTTTTTCTCTATTTTCATTTGTTTCCATGAATTTTTAAATTTCTTTCTTAAAATTATTTTTTCCTTTATCCTTTGGTTGCATAAGAGTAAGCTGTTTTATTTCCATGTATTTGTATGGTTGCCAAAGTTTTTCTTGTTATGTCTTTTAGTTTTATTGCACTATATTCATAACAGACATCTGATATGATTTCAATTTCATTTAAATTTGTTGAGACTGTTTTATGTCCTATCATACACTCTATCCTGGAGATGGTCCATGTGTGGATGAGAAGGATGTGTAGACTGAAGTTGTTGAATAAAATGTTCTATTAATGTCTTTAGATCTATTTGATTTAAGGTACAAATTTAATTCTTTTTCTTTGGTGATTTTCTGCCTGAAAGATCTGTCCATTGCTGAAAGTAGGGTATTGAAGTTCCCTACTATTAGTGTATTGGCATATATATTCCAATCTATGACTGTTAATATTACCTTTATATATTTGAGTGCTCTAGCATTAAGTGCATAATATTTAAAATTGTTGTTTCCTCTTGATGGATTGATCCCTTTGTCATTATACAGAAAACTTCCTTGTCTATTTTCAATTCTATTCATTTACAGCCTCTTTTATTTGATATAAATATGGCTGCCACTAATTTCTATTGGGTTCCATTTTCATATTATTCTCTCCCTTCACTTTCATTTTATGCATGTCTTTAGAGGTAAAGTGAATTTCTTGTAAGCAACATATAATAGCTAGATCTTTTAAAAAATTACTTCAGTCACTCTGTGTCATTTATTTAGAGAATTTAATCCTTGATCTTCAGGGTAATTATTGATAAGTAAGGTCTTACTGTAACTATTTTATAACATGTTTTCCAGTTTTACTGCACTTCCTGTATTTTTTTTTTTTAACTGTCCTCTAGTCTTTCTTTGTGGTTAAGAGATTTATTACAGAAGTACATTTTGAATCCTTGTTTATTATTTTTTGTTTGTGTATTACAGATGTTTGCTTTGTGGTTACCAGAGGTTTACAAAAGCATTATTTGATTATGACAAGCTACACAGAAATGATAACAAATTTACAAGATTGAAATAACAAAAAGGAAAAAAGATATACTAATACAAACTCTATATTTGAACTCCATTCCTCCCCAATTTTTGACTTTTTGTTTTCTCATTTTACATATTTCTCTATTCCCTATACCTTATCATATTAATTTTATTACTTTTAATTATTTTGGATTTTAGTTTTTTATTTTATTTTATTTTTGGTATAGGGGATTGAACTCAGGTGCACTCGACTACTGAGCCACATCCCCAGCCATATTTTGTGTTTTATGTAGAGACAGGGTCTCACTGAGTTGCTTAGCACCTTGCCATTGCTGAGGCTGGCTTTGAGCTCGTGATTCTCCTGGCTCAGCCTCCCAGAGTGCTGGGATTACAGGCATGTGCCACCACACTCGGCTGGATTTTAGTCTTTATATTAATGATCTGAATGATGAGTGCCATGTTTTCAATATTACAGAATCCTGAATTTGTTGTCCTTGTCACTCTTACCAGTGAGTTTTATACCTTCTGATGTTTTCTTGTCACTCACTACATGTTTCTTTCTTTCGGCTTAAAAGCTGTATCCCTTTAGCATATTTTTGTAGGACAGGTCTGGTGGAGATACATTCTCTCAGGTTTTGTTTGTCTGGGAATATCTTTTATCTCTCCTTAATTTCTATAAAATAGCTTTGCTGGAATTTTTTTTCCCCTTCAGTTCTATAAAAATATCATGTCACTCTTTCTTGAGCTAGAAGATATCTACTGAGAAGTCTGTTGTGAGGTAAACTGTGATGTTTTTATGTGTTGTTTCTTTTCTCTTGTTACCTTGATAATTTTCTCTTCATCACTTGGCTTTGAGATCTTGATACGTTTGAGGGCAGATTTGGTTGAGCTAAATCTGACTGATTACCTTTGACTTTCCTATACCCGATATTTGTATCCTTCTCTACGTTTGGGAAGTTTTCCCTTATTATTTCCTTGAAAATGCTTTCTACCACTTTGGCATTCTCAAATTCTTTTTAAATGCCCAGAACTCAGATATTTACTCTTTTAATGCTGTCACAGAATTTTTGTAGGCTTTCTTTCTCTTTACTTTCATCTTCTTTTTCTCTCCTGTGTATTTGTAAGTAGGCTGTCTTTAAGCTCACTAATGAACTCTTCTGTTTGATATATTATAGTATCAATGCCTTCTAATGCTTTTAAGTTTGCTCGTGTATTTTGGCTCAAGATTTTTTTTTGTTTTTAATTGCTTACGTCTATATTAGTTTTATCTGTTAGAAGACTGAATCTTTTCTGTGTTTTCATGAGGCTTGCTGAGTTTCTTTTAACAGCTGTTTTAAATTTTCCACCTGACCATCCACCCATACTGATGACTGTCTGGTTGGTTTCTAACACTTCATTTCAATTTTTGTTAAGATCAGGCTTTCCTGAAAGCTCTTTATGCCTGATATACAATAACTTATGAATATTGCAGGATTACCTATTTCAACCTTTCTCATCTGGATTTGTTTGTGTGCCTTTCTGGAAATTCTAATCAGGCTGCTTGTGTTCTCTGAGCTACCACTTTAATCACTTCTGCTGTTTCAGCACTAGATGGTAGCCTAAATCCAGATTTGCCAAAAATCCACTGTTGGTTTGTTGTTGCTGTTTCAGCACTAGAGGTTGGCTGAAGTACACCTTTGTCCCAGATCCATAGTTGGGTGTGTGTATCACAGTATGAACTGGAGGAGTACCTAAAAAGGGTAGTTTATCCCCCACACCTCTCCTTGGGTTGGAGTAGGCCCACCCATATCCTTCATCCATGGTCAAGGCCATGCAAGCTTTTGCTCAAATCTGGGCAGAGTTACTGTGATGGGACCAACCCTGGGTTCCTATGTCACACTCATGGCCACTAATGCCATTAACCTCGGTCATATCCTGAGCCCACGGCTTGCCAAAATAAGCACATTGAGTAGAACCAAAGCCTACAGTGCTATGGCCTGCCTACAGATGAGGTGTACTTCTGGCTTAAGACCTCTGAAAAGAGTCCCAGGGAACAATGGCTGTAAGAGAAGCTGAATAGAGACTGGGGCTTCCCCTCACTACCTGGTAATGAGGTCATTCCATCTGCAGGCAAACAGCTGGTTGATGAGGACCCTTAGGATCTGCCCCATGTTAGGTTTTACTATCATGGCACTGAGTTCCAAGGTGAAGTCTTGCGCTGATTTCCCTATTCCACCTCTAATTAATGGAGTCTTGCTTCACTTTGTGCTATCAGAAGTTAGAGATTTGGACAGTGTTGAAGAAGACAGTCCCTCAGTCACCAAGTCTGATGCCATGCTGGGTCAAGTCTCATAGCTGCAAGGATGTACCAAGTCTCAGGGTACACCCAGGCCCATACAACAGCTTGTAGTGATGCAGGCAAAAACACTATTCCATCCCACTAGGGTGCAGGTCTCTGTCTGCTGCCAGGGCAGTTCAGAACCTCCATCTGCAAGCTCTTGTTTGTGCATAGCTGTGCTATCTGCGGTGGTAAAGACACTCAGTCTACTTGCCTCCAAAGCTGATAATAACCTGCGTTGCACCTGATTTTCAATAGTCACAGGGAACTGCACAGTGTAGGGGCAGGGGGGAGCCTCAGGCACACTCCAAGGCTGATACTGATGCAGGCCAAAACTTGAGTCTCTCCTGCCAGTGTGTAGGTCTACGCCTGATGCCAGGGCAGTTCTAAGGGTGCTGTCTGCAAGCTTTAGCCTGGATATAGAGGCCTTTGGTTTCTACATGATGCTGGATCTCACCAGGCTTGGCTCCGAGCTCCAAAGCAAAGTCCTGTGGTAGCTTTCTTGCCCTGCTATCCAGTGAGTGGAGTGCCCCCATTCAACTAACCTTAAAGGAGGAGTTTGGAGGCAATCAGGTGCCTGGATAATGCAGTTCCAGTCGTTTGGTTTGCAGGTGTTGGCCTGAGGATAGCAATCACAGGGCTCTGCCTGCACCAAATTTCCCTGTGTTGGGCCTAGTGCTAAGTTTTAAGTGTAAGGCTTGGATTTAATTCCCTCTCTTCCTCAAGTAGGAGACATCTCTCTGCAAACTGCTTTGATCTGGGGGAAGGGTACACTGGGAACTTTCCTTTCCACCTTTTTAAATGTATTTATTCTTTTTGTTATATTAAACTCAGGCATGATGATAGTCTATCACTTGGTTTCCTTAGATCTTGTGAAGGTAGTAGGTGTCTGAATATCTTTTTAAACAGATATGTCTGTGAGGAGATGATCACTGGAGGATTTTATCCACCTTCTTGTTCTGTTTTCTGATATATCTCATTTTAACTTGATTTTGGAATCATGAAGTATAAACAGTTCTAAAGCAAAATTAAATGAAAGAAAATCAGCCCGAATAGTCAAACAACCATGCATCAACTTGGTGATGTAAACTTACAAAGAAGAAATACTCTAACTGCCTTTATAACGTAATAGTTTTGTTGTTATTACCAGGTAGAATATTCTCTGTGGAAGAATGCACCCCCCAAATAAGAAGCCATTACACTGTTTTCAAGAACCATAGTGGTGTTGATGGTACTGGTTTTCTGAGAATTTTGTCTATGTGCAATGTGGTTAATGAAATGAGTAATTGTAATAGTGTCATTGAGAAGTGAGGCTTTTGGTGATTCTGGAAGGACATACAGATGCAACATTGATGAGGTTAATGAGCATCCTCAGCATCCTTAATATTGGGTCTAAATAACATTTACCACTAAAGTGTGGTAGAGTTCTTGGGAGAACTGGCTGATTATCAGTATGGGATAATTTCCCTTTGTATATTTGAAATTATGATTCAGGAACATTTTATCATATCAGAAGTATAAGCAACTATCAAAGACTAATAGAATTGTGTCAAAATGACCCAGAAACCATCATCAATATGGTGCGAGAATGATTTGGTCATAATTGCAATAACTATAGGGGATTGAAATAAACTATGTTTAATCCTTGATGTCATAAAATTAATAACATTCATAAAATTCATTTTTCGCCTTTTGAGAAAAATACAGAAGCACTTTACTATTTTGAACATGAGGCTAAAAGGAAAGAATCAGTAAGTTATCTTTTATTCCCTATAAAATAGTAACTTGAGTTAACCAAATAGGTAATAAAAGAAGTTTCTCTTTTTAGAATAAGTACTTCCAGCAAATTTACAAAGGGAAAATGATAGGAGTTGATTACGACATTCAGTTGCTGTAGGCATCACAAAGGAGAGGAAATCAGACCTGTGCCTTCTGAGGAAAGTTCACACAGTCACTGAGAAGAAAGTTTTTAAAAATTTCATCTAAACATAGGTAAATGTATAGGTATTACTAATGATTTCCAGAAGAGACAAGGAACAAAGAAATATCTCAAATGATGCCATATGGATGCAATCATCAAATTGCAGACTTTATGAAACTACGTAGGACAAATGCATAGGGCAGGATAAAATGCATCTTCAAGATAAAATGTAAGGGGAAGCCAGGAATATGTTGGGAGAACCTGTAAATCAGGAGACTTAGGGACATATCAATAAATCTCAATTTATCTTTTATGAATTCTACTTTAAAGAAATTAACAAAAAGAAAATCATGAGAGCAAATTATGAAAAGAGAAGATACTGACATGATTAATATGCAATGTCTGGGATTTGTTTCAAAACAATCAAGGGACTAGGGAGGAAATTGATGAGGCATAGAAAAAAATAGGGTTGTATCCTTATAATCTCTAAGACAGGGTCATGTGTACACCCATTTCATTATGCAGTTCTCTTCGATTTTATGTATACCTAAAAATCTCCAGAATAAAATGTTAAGAAATAAAAGATAAGCAAAATTAAGTTCATGATAGCTTTAACACAAAAAGTAGGGGTGGTGAATGAATTTAAGAGGGTATTGTGGACCTGAGGTCCTCTGGAAAGAAGTGTGAAATATAATTCACATTACACTAATAAGTCAAGGATACCTTCTGTGATCTCTAGGATAATAATATAAGAATAGTAAAGAGTGTGTAACTTATAAACCAACAGAATGGAAACTGCAATATCATAATGGAAAGGTAATCTAAAAAGGGCAAGAGAAAAGTTCAAAAACAGATCAAATAGAAAAATAGTGAACCTGTAGATGTAAATTCAAGTATATCTATAATTAAATGTGAATAGATTATCACAATTAAAGACAAAGACTTTCACAATGAATTTTGAAAAGACTACATGTTGCATAGAAGGATATTTTAAATATTAACAGATGAAATCATCAAAATTAAAACGAGAGAAAAAATATATACCATGAAAATACTAATCAAGAGAAACTTACATCAGCAATATTAAGGTTAGTGAAAATTTTTCTTTAAGACAAAAATAGTTACTAGTTATAAAAATGTATCATATTAATTAAAGGATGAATACATAAGAAAACTACAATGATTTCTAGTTTGTATTTACTAAATACTATTGCTTAAATATGTAAAACAAAAATTTAAATAACTAAAAAGATAAGTAGATGAATCCATAATCATCATTTGCCTTTCTTAATAACTGATGAAAAAGAAGAAAAAACAACCAATAACGATGCAGAAGATCAGAGCAATCAATTAAATATTTTTGCCTGCTTGACACATAGAGAAAACTGCACAGAACAGAATACATATACCATTTGTCAACTGCATATAGGAACACTTAGGAAAATTGACCAGTACAAGGTCTCCGTACATTTTAATTAACTTAATTATTATCTGTGTATTAAGCTAAAATCAATTCAAAAAATTATAATTTCAAACCTGACAGGGGAGAGCATGCCTGTAATCCTAGTCGCTCAGAAGACTGAGGCAGGAGGATGGCCAGTTCAAAGCCAGCCTCAGCAATTTAGCAAGGTGCTAAGCAACTCAGTGAGACCCTGTCTCTAAACAAAATACAAAATAGGGCTGGGGATGTGGCTCAGTGGTTGAGCGCCCTTGAGTTAAATTCCCTGCACCAAAAAAAATGAATTCATTCATTAATTAATTATTAGTTAATTAATTGATTCAGTAACAAACTTCCAAATAACCAATAGGTCAAAGAAGATCAAAATGAATTAGAAAATGAGCTGGGGATATAGCTCAGTTGATAGAGTGCTTGCCTTGCATGCACAAGGCCCTTGGTTCAATCCCCAGCACCACACACACACAAATCAAAATGAATTAGAAGATGTTTATCAACTAAATGATCCTGAAAATGTATAAGAACTTGAGGGATAAGGCTTGAAGTCAAAGAGAGCTACAGAATTAAATCGTTTTTAGAAAATGTGAAATGCAGAAAGTCAATTTTTCATAAAGTTAGGAAAAGAGTAGCACAAAGAGTAGAAAAATAGAACAGAGTTTAGGGGTTAGAGGAAGTGGGAAGTTGATGGTCAAAGCATACAGAATCTCAATTTTGTATTTTTGTTTTTTAAAAAAATCCTACAATATAGCATGGCATATATAGTTAATAATATAATATTGTACATGGCAAAACTCCTAAGAGAGTTAATTTCAAATATGTCTACTACATTAACAACAAAAAAGTTAAATATTTGAGGTGATGGATATGTTAACTAGTTTGATTCAATTCTACCATACCATATTCATAAATCATAACATTACTCTGTATTCTATAAATAATACAATTATAATCTGCCAATTTATAATAAAAAGATAAAATTACAGAGCAATTTTGGAAACAAGAACAAGTATGCAAGAGACAAAATACACAATGCCGTAATTTGATTACTTGAATAGATGGCAAACCTGACTTTAAAAAAGGGCTGAGGAAGAAATTATTAACATTTGTATTAAAAACTTGAAAAGCATCACATAAAGACACTAATTATAATACAATATAAGAAAATACTATGAAGAGTTTCATGCCAATACATTTGAAAATGTATATCCAATAAGCACATTCCTTGGAAGGCTTATTTCTCCAACACTGACACAAGAAAAAACATTTTAAAAACCTCAATAATACTATGTCCATTAAAGAAATTGAATATATATTAAATATGTTTTTACAAAATACTCAAGATTCAGATGTCATCATTGATGAGTTCTCCAAATATTATGAAAGAAATAATACCAATCATATCAAACTCTTCCTCAGAATAGAAATAAAAAAAGAATAATTCCAATTTATTTCATGAGCTAGCATTTGCCCAAATGTAAGACTAGCAATGACATAATTAAAAAAAATAGGACAAAGTCTTACCAAGAACACTAAAAAAATAACTTTATCATCATGTCAGGCTGGTTCCAGGCATGTAAAACTTATTTAACATTCAAAAATCAATCATTGTAGACCATCACCTTAATAGAATTAACAGGAAAATAAATGTTGTTTCCATGTATATGGGAGAAGTAATAAAATTTAGTGTACTTTATAAAAATGGTTTAGCTAACTAGAATATAATAAAACCTCCTTAACTCCTTAACAGAGTTTCCAAAAACAAGAGAGGTCTATGGACAGTTGTTTAAGTAAAATATTGGCAGTTTTCTCATGTAATGAGAAATTGACTGTGGCTCTTTGATGTTAAGCTGGAGATACTTGGGAAATGAAATAGGGCAAGAAAGGATGTGTATAGAGAAACACAAGAAATAGAATAATATTTGCAAGAGACATTGTTATTCACATAGAAATTCAAAGATATCTAAAATAAATTGCTAAAATTAATACACAAATTTATAATATCAGAAAGTACATCAATAATACCAATAATGACCATTTAGGTAATGACATGTCCAAAATGGCACCACTTATGGTAGTATCAGTACTTTTTACAACATATTTCTGGCATATATATACTTAGCTATAAATTGAGATATATGCATATATGTGTATTATATATGTCTTTCTGTCTCTCTATCTTGCTGGACAATGACCAAACTGACATTTCTGGGCAGTGGTAAAAAAATACAATTTCTCCACAAAAGCATGTGGAATTAATTGATACTCACGTGGAGATAAAGGAATCTTGTTCACTATCATGTATCATGCAAAAGTCAATCCCAAGGGTATTAAAAACTAAATGTAAAGGGTTAAACAAAGCAAAGCAAAACAAGACAAAACAAAAATTCCTTAGGAGGAAAGAGAGAAGGATGTCTTCAATGGCCAGAGAGCAGATGAAGATTTCTTGAGCAGATAGAAAAACACAAACCATAATAGCCCTGAGGTGTCTTTGGGATCTTAGAGATCACCTTGCCCCATTCCCTCCTCACAAATGAGGAGATTGGACTACAGAGAGGATACAATTCTTATAGAGAATAGACACCTAATCTATTGTGTTATCTCTACTTTACAGACATTGAGACCTTTAGTAAGTCACTCAGAGTGACAGGGCTGGCACTTGGAGAACTGAGATTCAAACAGAAGCCTGAGTTCAGAGCTTGAACTCTAAACCTCATCCTTTACAAACACTGAAAGCTAAAATTTCAAGTTCTGTGTTTTAGTTTAACTTCAAATAACTGAAGGATTACAGCATCTAAGGATTTTCTTGGAAATCAGTATTCAAATTTTTTGCCCTTACAATAAATGAATAAACAGTTAAATTCAAATCTACATTTTGTAAATGGACTTCTTTAAACAACTTTACAATACTGTATCTCTTTTAAAACTTCCTGTAGCACTTGATGTTGTGCATTACATATACTTTATTTTGAATATTCCAATTCCTATTGTATGTTGTCTCATAGGTACACATTTTATTCCACAATTGCCCTGACAAATCTTGCTTAAATAAATTTTAAACCCTTTATCCTTTTAGGGTACTTGATCTGCATTACATATTTACTAAATAAATATTAAATATTTTATCTTTTATGATCTTTATTTGCATGTTATTTTCATGAATAGATATTTTACTCTAGAATTAGACTATTCTCTGACAGTAATTATCATTTTACTTTATGTTTTATATTTGTGGGGGTAGTGTGTTTCTATGTCCCTTTTGGAGCTTTATATGTGTCGGTAAGCAGCTAATACGACTCTACATGTAGTGTTGAAAGAATCAACGGTTGTGGTAGGAAAGCATTGTGAAACCAGTTCACAAGTGATTTTCATACATTTTATCCCCAGGATTAAAGGAAAGCTTTGGGTTTTGCATTTTACTTATTATTTTGTCCAGCTGTTACAGAGATTAAATAACAAGTAAGTCAGAACTATTTAAAAAGACCTTTCCAAATGACGTTCAGGTGCTTCCAGTGATGCTGAAGAAATTACAGTCTCTACCCACTGTTTTCACCAACTTAGGTTCAGTGATTGAGTCAGAAAACCAATTTCAGAAGCATTCATCAAATCTCTCAGGCCTTCTATTCTATGTGGGGCCATGTATTTTCCTAACTGACAGACCGTCAGTTCCATAATTCAGTCCATTGTAGAAGTTTGTTAATTAGCATTTGTTTATGGCACTTTAAGTAGCTCTGTTTAATTACTGAAAACTTGAAATGTGTGTTGTGCTTTATAGCCCACAGAGTATTGTTTTTAATGCTTATTAACTAGTGACAGTGAAGGATGAGGATAAAGACTTTTTAATTAATTACCAGATATTTTACATATATATACTTTGGATGGGGTAACTTGCAGTAATTTTGAAAATACTAGCAGGAAGTTCTGAGACTTGTCTTCATGAAAACATACTCTCTTTAACATTCAATATTTTAGATTTACTTATTTGTAAAATGAGATTAATTAAATCTAGTATCTAGCTTCCATGAAGAATGTTGGAAAGATCATTTTTTGAAAATACAATAAGATGTACCGTAAACTTCTTTGAGAAGATTGAAGAGGGAAATGACATACAAATAAAAAATGTTTTTACTACAAACTACTGATTTCAAATGGCAAGGTATTCATATTAATAACACGATAAAGGAAACAAAGTGAATTGTATTGAATACCATCTCATTGCAAATTCTTGGCACTTCTACTTATCTGTACACTATTCAAGACCCTTCATAGCCTTGTGAATAGGTTTTTAAAATACATATAGCATTTTGCAATTGATGACCATTTTAAATGTCTGTATAATATAATATTTGTTAGAAAATTGGATGTTGAAATCATACAGATTAGACATTAGACATTCCCTTAGTGGAGAAAGTTAGAATGGTGAATAATTTAAAGGCTATTTAAAAAATTCAAAGATGTACTAATTAAAATATTTTCTTATGCTTATTGCTGACAATGTTCAAATTAGCTATAGGATTAACTTTTGATTTACATCCTGGCAAATGGAAGCTTTGTTAAGCTATCAAGTTGAGAAAAATATTTTGACAATATGTTCTTTAGTCATGGAGGCGAAAGCTAACATTTTTTTTCTTGTCTTTCATCAGTCCAAATGGTAATGGAGTTATATAATGTTGTTTTGCTAAGTGTTCTTTTTTACCTGGAGCATTCTTTAGATGTTTTCTACAAGATTTACATGACTTATAAATCCCCACTAGGTTTGCATGCTTCTTAAGGGACTCTGCAATAGAATACATTGTCAAAAATGATTATGTGTACTGTCACTTCACCCCAGGCCCTCTGTCAATCTGTCCTCACTCCATGTTCAGACTCTGCATCTAATTCGTACCTGAGGGCAAATGCAGAAGAATAATAATATGTACCCAAACCAAATAGGATAGATGCAAAGGTAGAAGGGAGGCATTTGTTAGGACATCAGCCAGGGACATCACAACTCTTACTAACAAGTGTGCTCTGGTCAAATAGTGTAGATTTAAAGATCAACGGAGTGAGTCATCTCAGAACTTGGTGCTTTTCACTTAATACTTCCACAAGGTTTTCTTTTCTTTCATAAATTCTGGTGGTGTTTGGACATGATTGAATGGAGGAAATCAATGGAAAAAAAATCACACTTCTAGAAGGCAGTACTTTAAATATGTGAAGAGGAAAAGGACCTTTTAAAATTCATTTTAGAAATTTAATGTCAGTAAATGCAATAAACATGTGGATTGTATAAGGGAATCAATTTGTTTCTGGTATTTGTGTTTTTAAAGATTAAAACAAACTGATAATACAATGATAGGCTATAGTCAAATACATCATAATTTCTCTGAGATGCTTTTGATGAACTTCATTTTTTCAACTGGAAAAGATCTATCCTTATAAATGGTGAGTTACTGTCAAAATAACTCAAAGCATTGTTTTCATATAGTTTATCTTGACTAAAACTACTGGAATATTTCTGAAAATAAATGGAGTGTATTTTGTTATTTGGGTATGATTAGTCTAAAATAGTGATTCTTTATTGATGGCAATTCTGCTGCTTAGGAGACATTTTGTAACACCTAGATACACTACTTGGAAGGAATGTTACTGGTACCTGGCAGTGGCAGGCAGGGAAGCTGCTAAACATCCTATAATGCACAGGGCAGGCTTCCAAAATAAAGGCCCCAAATATCAACATTGCCAAAGTTGACAAATACTGCTCTAAAGACATGTATTGCTATATACAATTATCCTGAAATTCAAACTACAGGCACCAAGTTCCTTAACAACAGAAAATTATATTACAGAAACACATAAATAAATAAATGTGGAAGATTGAGCAAATAGCTTATAAGAACTGGGCTAAAGATGTGTGTAATCTTTAATCCCAGAGAATTTACCTATACTGATGTTGCTAGGCTGAAATAAAAATTAAAAATTGTCCAATGAATGAATAAGTGAATGTGTATCTCAGCAGAGGATTATACATATAGATGACAACTTATATAATGGAGAACATAAAAGAGAGTCAAATGATATGCAACACATGTCCAGTGTTGCTTCGAAGACAATCTGTATTGTGCTGTATGGACACAATATCATAAGTATTTCTCCATATTTGGACTCAGAAGAATGACATTCAAGACCCTTCCCAGCCTGCCATCAATCTTACTTCCTTCCACTCTTTTCCATAAGTTGGCTTCTTCATCCCCAGGGCTTTTTCCATTTTTGCAGCCTGAATTAGGACTCTAAGGATAAAGCTTCATCCACCTGGAATTACTTTTCCACTCCCGCTCACCCTCTTAACTGTAATTTTAAATCTTTCTTCCTCTGCAGAGCCAGTGCCCATCATCTAATCATCTATACTGCTCTCTCATTTTCAGCAGTTACTGCTTAAACCATCTCTTTAAAGTATAGAATGGCACAATAAAAAAAAGTAGAGAAGATTTTCTTATCATTAAGATGATATCTGAGGCTGAAATCTCCATGTACAAAAGTTTACCACATGGCTTGTACTATATGCAGGTTAAGATTTTAGTGCTTTATAAACATATAAGTTCTGCATTATACTTTATGAACTAAGGGCAACTACTTCAATTAAATAAGTAAAGAAACTGATTCTCAGTGACTGACTTAAAGTTTGCTCAACCTAGTAGAGAAGCTGTTCAACAAAGACATATTTTTCCTGTTCACTTGCCACTAACAGGAAGCTGCTGTCTATTCCTGCCTGTGTCTAGGTGAGGTTGATAGAATGTGAGCAGATGGGATGGGCACTACTTTCTGGCTTGAATTGCAAAAGAGCTAGAGCATTGTCTTTCCTTTGTCTCCATTCATCTGCTGGTTTGATATTATTCCCAGGGAAACCATGGGAGCCACCCACTAAAATTGTTGGAGCTCCCTTATAGCCTGGTCTCCAGAAGGACAAGAACTGAGTCTCCACCTCTACTCTGTATCTTCCACTGGGCACTGAGTACACTTTCTGTGAAGAACAAATACATTTTTTGTGTTGACTACTGGAATGTTAGGGTTTCTTTGATGTTGTTTGTACAATAAAGTTTGTACAATATTTGTCTTATGAGAAAGAACAAATAAGTTGACAAGTCTTGTTTAAGTACAATGCAACAGATAATAAAGGTGACCATACCTTCCTGTTTGTCCATGGTAATCATAATTGAAGCCTGTCTCTACATCATAGCAATCCTTTCCTCTCTCAATAGCATCACTGTTTGGATGGTAAAGAATGAATGATATGATATGTATGATATAGAATGAATTATTGGCAATGATAAATAGCAAAAATAATGAGGGTTAGCTAAGGTGAGTTTGAATTTTTGCACCACCATTTGTGTGATACAGGGCAAGTTCATTTAAGCTCCTACCTGGAAGAATGGGTGTAAATATTCATGTTAGTTACCTCTCAGCAATGTGAAAATCAAAGAAGATAACATGAGCAAATAAAGATTTCATGAAACAGCTTTGACAGTGAGAAAATTCTGTGTAAATATCCAGTTGTTACTACAATTATGAAAGAACAGTTTAGGGAATGTGTAGGAAGATATCTGTGAATAAAATTTTTCTTTAAACCAACATGTCATTCCCTCTAACCTTTGAATAAAATAAATATTGTTAATATTTGATGCATATTTAGGACTGGATTCTATTTAGAAAAAAAATGAAATGAGGTCTGTTAAATAGCTACTCCTGTTGTCTAGCTTTTGAGGTTCTAAATATCAAATCCTACATCAAGGAGATCACAACCACGTGCCTCGTCCTAGCAACAACCCCAAACTACAGCCTTCCAGGGAGCTTGCAAGTGCCCTTCTCCTCCTTTTCTTCCTCCTTATCCTTTTATTCCTCTTTCTCTTCCTTCTTGTTTTTCTTCTTCTTGTGGTGTACTTTTTAAGGAGAGGAAAAACTTTTTAGCCAAGTCCATTCATTCTAACAGTAACCATCTACCCAACCATTCATCCAGCATCTACTTACTGAACATTTACAATGGAAGTGTTAACACTCTGCTAGATACCAAGAAGAGTAGTTAAAAACATTACCGTATGTACATGGTAATGTCCTCATAGAATTTATAGCTTAGAAGGAGAGGGCTCACAATATCGATTATAAAATGGAAACTATAAAAACACAATTGAAAAGGAGATACCTGCTAGAAAGGGAGGTAAAACATTTCAACAAGACTTGAACAAGTGAAGTGGATTTCCTGAAAGTAATGAATGCTAGTTTGAGATCTGAATGAATAACCAGATAAAGCAAAGTGAGGTGGTCTGGAGCTTGGTAAAGAAGGACATTCCAGGTAGTCAAAAGAGATGTGCAAAGGCCCTGTTAAGGGTAGGAACTTGCAGTCTTCAAAGAACTGAAAGACATCAATTTAGATGGGACACTGTGCAAGGCTGAGAGATCTGTGATGTGAATCTGCAGATGACCAAGAGACAGATGATGTGGAAACTTGCAGGCCACAGCAAAGGTCTCAGTCTTCCCTGAGGACAATGAGAAGTCCCTGAAAGTTTTAGTCAGTGAGTGACATTATAGGATTTGTATTTTGAGAAGATCACTGGATGCAATTGGTAGTTGGTGATAATGTATATTTAACATTCATGACTCTGAGGACATGCCTGACAGATTGTCACAAGCATTTGTTACAAGTGATGCTGAGTATCTCTCCCCACCATCTTCCTCTCTACTAAATGACTTCCATCAGCATCAGGGTTAAGTCATGTATTTACCACACTTACTTTAAAATTAACCATCCTTATTAATTTTTCTCCTCTTTGGAATTCTATCCACATTTGGAAGACTTAAAACATAAATGAAATTAACTTCATTCTCTATTTTCTGCATTCTTTTTCTTAACAGACTTTGCCAAGTAAAGACAGTGACCTTTTTACAGGTTATAAAATAAGAATGATTTCTACAGACAAATTTTTTGAGTGTTCTGTTCCTTCCACTATTAATGGAAAATTTCTAAAGTTCATAAATTGTGTCTTTTGCAAACTTAGAATTTTAACAGTGAAATAATCTGAAAATAAAGACATTATGAACGCGTATTTCTAGAACAAGTGCAATCAAGACCTTGTAATCAGCGGATACATGAAATTGGTGCAGATCTAAACTTAGTCTCTAACCTCTACATGATGTTTTCGTTTAAAAGGATACTTTGTGTGACCTCTCCTACAAAAAATAGGGAATAAAAATCATTTTAAAGTTTCATTTCACCTTTAGCAGGTGGATAGCACACACTGGCTGGAAGCAGCTGCAGGAAGAGAAAATGGACAACAGGCAGGAACAGACCCTGGGAGGAGTCCCTGACAGTATGCATGCGCAAACTCCAAAGACAGTTTTGATTCAAATCTTTGCAGACAATTTATCAGAAAGGTTCTTATCCTTTCAAAAAAATTGATCTTTTTAGGTATAAATGACAGTATAGCATATTTTGAGGTATTATACATACATGGAGTATTACTTATTCTAATTAGGATCCCATTCTTGTGATTGTACATGATGTGGATTTTCACTGGTCATATCATATATGAACATAGGAAAGTTATGTCAGATGTATTCTTTTCAGGGAACTGAGGATTTCTCCACAGATTCATTATTAGCTAGTAGTTTCTTCTCAGTCTATCTGCTCCACTTTGGTGAGTTTATCATTTCCTGAACTTTAACAAACACTACTAGTGTTGACTCAATCTATATTCTTAGTCCAAATCCGTCCACTTAGTTTTGGGTCTATGAATACAAGATTTTGCTAACACATATACGTGGATACCCTTAGGCATGCCCATCAACCTTAACAGCATATATTCACTAATGAACTCATTGGGTTTATGATAGCAGCCACTTACATAAAATATCTTTTGTATTTTTTTCTCAAAAATTATTATCTTAGACTTACTTCACATTTTTATGAATTCTATGCCACCTGAAACATTTTTAAGTATCTTATATAATTTGATATTGTTCATAATATTCTTTAACATTCTTCAAACTTGGTATCTCAACATTTTTGTTTGTTTTATATGGTCCTTTGTGAACAAGGCAGAGGCAAGATAAAAATTAAAACTTAGAATAATACACTAATGAGAGCTATGAAAGATGGGAAACTGAATGCTAGGAGGGCAGAAGGCAACTTTATTCCGGTAGGCTAATCAGGAACAGCCTGTCTTTGGAGGTAAACTTTGAAAGCAGAGGAACTAGCAAGTCCAAAGCCACTGAAGTAGGAAAAATCTGGAAGGCTTGAGGCAATACCCAGGTGGAGAGCCTTACTAGAATGGCACTGGAAGGCACAGAGAAGGTGACTGAGGATGTGACGGCAGGGCATTTTAGGTACAATACAGAATGCACTTATTCTACGTGATGCCTTAGAAATCTAAAAACAGGCATAATGTAATTGATGGTTTTAAAAGACACTGGCAACAGTAGAAAGAGAAAAGCTAGGGGATTTGATAGAGGAATTTCAACTTAGACAAAAAGAAAAGAAAAAGAGTATAAAAAAGTAGGGGATTCTTGAAGTAGCCACCAATGTAAGATGGAGGCCTGCGTGAGCGGGCCTTCAGTGCAGACTTAGAAGGCAACTGGGTTTGGGGTATACTGGCAAGCAAACTTGATGATGGATTATATTTGGAATGTAGGGGTGAGGAAAGAATTAGGCTTGAAACTTCAGTTTTTATTTGAGTAAGGGATTAATAGGGGTCCCATTTATTGTCAGAGAGAAGTTTAGAGGTGGAAACAGTAGGGTATGGAAAATCAAGAGTTTTGTTCTGAGATGCCTGTTGGATATCAAGAGTAGATGTTGTATTTATTTGAGTTGTGAGTCTGGACAGGAAAAGAGATTCAAGTTAGGGAATCACTGACATATTGATTGTATTTTTCCACATGTGGGAAGACATCTAAAGATTATCTAATTTTTACTTTTCACCTGCACATTAATTGCAAAGTATTTTATCCTGTCTGTGAATTTTACTTCAGAGGATATTCTTCTCTCTGAAAAAAAATACAATGTTATTCCTTGGACATTAGGCACGTATCTAATTATTGCACATGATTGAATGGGTGTGATATATAAGATTTCTAACTATGTAAGAGTGGTGAATTACGTGTCTTTTTCAGTTCTACAAGGTTTGCTTCCTTTTACTATATTCTACTTCTTCCTTACCAAAAATAAAAATTGGAAATAAGGAAAATAATTAGTTGCTCTGAGCAAGTATTATAATAAGCAGTTATTTTGCTTAGTCTACAGATACCTGGAAAATACACACCGTTTCAAGGGGAAAAAAAGTTACATGTGATGCAAATTTATTATTTGCTTGGTTCTGTTAACATTGGTTGAAGTAACACATATTTCAAAGCACCCTTGATCTCAAGTTTATAAATTTGCACAGAAAATGAGATACCTACACACAAAAGGAAACAATATAGCTATAAATATTCAAGCACTATAATTGGTTAAAAAAAGAAAAAGATATTACAGTGGTGCTGGCTTTTCAAAGATGAAACTACACGCAGGTGTGTGCAGAGAGAACCTACTGTGCAATCTGAAAGGGTACGTGGCTTACCAAGGGGTTGACCCGCGATGATCCTGGCATTTTCCCCAGCCACTGCAGCTCTGGCGTGCCGCTCACTCATGTACTGTACAAATGCATAACCTTTGTGAACTGAGCATCCGACTATTTTCCCATATTTTGAAAAAATGGCTTCAATGTCAACTTTCTTGACAATGGCTGTGTTTAAATTGCCGATGAAAACACGGGAATTGATGGACTTGGGGTCATTCTTGTTGGTGACGTTACTGGTCTGTGTTTTGCCAGTCATGGTTGGCTCACCTTGTTTTAGTCCTTAAACAAACAGAAACAAAATAACACAGTCAGAAAGTAAATAATCAGGTCCATAGGTATCACTGGCTTTTTAAACTTTTCAATGTTATACTCAGAAAAACTCAAATCCCAAAGCATTACTGATTTTCTTGAGAAAAAAATTTAGTAATATTAAAGGTATACATTACATGGCTAAATGCAGTAAAAAAATACTTAACATATAGTTTTGAATAAATTCCTGATTCATTTATCCAAAATTCAAAATAATGACAACATTTAGTACAAGTTTTTCATTTTTTAAGTAAGCACATTTTTCAAAACAAACTTTGAGGAATAAACTACCTTTTTATATGAACAGAAAAGAAAACATGAATGAAGTCTGATGAAATATGGAACATAGCAATATAACCTCAGTTACTCTTTGAGAACATGCATTTTTATCTCTCAATTTTCTATAACAGGTATATATGTTATCTATTTCAATATCAGAACTCTATTATCAGAAACCGACAGTTGATTCCATTAAAGTCTGTGGAAGAGAAAAAAGAAGATATTAAAATCAGAAGTTCAATTAAAAAAATTTAACATAAGGAAAACATAATTTTGAGAATAAGAGATTTAATTAGAATTAATTCCATATATGTTATTTAATTGAACCAATAGCATATACCAATTTTTTTTAAAAAGCATGTGTAGTCCATGTTCATCAATAATCAGCAGATTAGTAGATTTGGTAACTGGTGAAATTTATTCTCAGGTTTTTATTCCTTTAATAAGAAACCTAAGGACTGCTAGTAACTTTAAAAAATTTTTCTGAGCTTGGGAGAATGCTTAATTATGCTTACTCCAACTCAATGAAACTTTTTTATTTCTAAGTGTTCTAGCACTTATGGATTTAGTTTTAAGGTCTTAAAAATTTACTTAACACCTATATTTATTAAGCACATATATTCTGCCAGACATCATCTTCTATAGTACCTATTGATTTAAAGAAATCCTATGGTAAAACCGAAATGTTGAGAAACACTCTCTGACACTGATGATCATTTTTGAACATTGGCTAATTGATACACTTAGCAACGAATCCATATTTATATGAGGATTCTTAAAAATAACAAATGCATTTGATTTTTAAGAACCATTTTAAATAACATTTCTAAATTAAGCATTAAGGTAGTAGAAGTCTTAAAGACATATAAATTGGGTGTGCCTGAAAATCTACCCAATATGCATTTAAACCAGGTACTCCTAAATCAAGAGCAACTTGATTGGTATCAACTATATTGATAAGGAACATCAATATATTTTGAATAAAACCATTAATTATTACTTATGTGGTTATTAAAGCTTTACTTCCAACTGGACTCTCAACATTATACATTTGTCTTTATAATGAAGGTCAATTTAATAAACAAATCATTAATTCATTTACATAAAAATTAAGAATAAGACATAATTAGAAACAAAGAATATAATGCTGCCTTGTAGTGTTTCAGCTTAGCTACAATTAAATGGCTCCTTTACAAATTACTCAAGCGAGGATTAGAGAAAGGAGATTTCATAATTTTTAAAAAAAATCTTGTAGTTTGAGCTATTGTAGATCTCAAGACAAATAATCAAAAAATCAACTGAAACAAAAAACAAATCAAATTATGTATATATAACAATGTCACCTGTTCAACATAATCTAGTGCTAGGTTCCGTTTCTTACCAGTACAGGTCAAAGTCAGTAATATGATCCATGGATATCATATTATTTTTGCACACATGTGATAATATTTTCAGAAATATCATAGTTATTTTCTAGGGTGAATGTTTTTCATGGTTGACATTTTATTTCCTGGACAGTTGTATATTGGGTAAAATGCAAAACATAAGAAATGTTGGATTAGATCAGACCCATGGTTTATAGAGCCCAGTGGTCTGCATTTAACAGCGGTTCTCAGTCAAATTTAATAGGAAGGTACATTTGTACTCAGTTCTCATTGTAAATGTCATCATGTGATCTTTGACTCTATCTGTTTACCACATGGGATGATCCTCATGGCAAACTCCCAACTGTCAATGGTTTAATTGTAATTAATGACTACTAAGTATCCTAAAATCTATATGCGTCTAATCTATCTCACAAAGACTCACTTGCCAGTTTCTATCAGAATTTATGATAATGAAGGACATTTTGTGGTGTTGTGTGTTATTGCTTCAACATTTTCCAAAATCAAGATGCAAGTTGGTTTCTAACGTACCATTACATGCTTACCAGTCTACTGCTTGGCTTGTGCATTTCTATTACATGAATTTTCAACCAATTGAGGAAGGACTTCCACTTTCAGTCATGATAAAATAGCAGGGACTTAATTAACCCTCCTGACTCAAACAACTAGAAAACCAGGCAAACACAGATGAAGCAACTGTTTTTCATCCATTAAAACACAAGTGGTGCAAAGCCAAGACACCCAAGAGAAAGTAAATTAAGTCCTAGGATAGCCCCAGTTTTCTACCTGGAAAGCATATTTCAGACCTTGGAGAAGTACAGAGGAGCTGGGGGAAGTTTTTCAAGTAGACTGTGAATTGAGTTGAGGGGAGGGAGATCAGAGCAGAGTGTACGAGAAGGTAGGGCTTTGTGAGGCTGTGTGTGTGTGTGTGTGCGTGCACGCACACTACTCAAGATTGAACCCTTGCATTGATTGCAATCTAGGCAAGCAATATTCTAGCAACTGAGCTATCTCCCTATCCCTGTGAGGCAGTTTTTATGAGAAAAGAGAGCCATGCAGGAAAGGAATTCCAGAAATCTCCTTCAGAGTGTCCTTTGAATCAATGCTGATCTCTCACGTGCATACAAAGGGTTAAATTCCATGTGGCTGGATACAAAGCTATTGTAAAGCTGTGAACTGATGAATTTCAAGATCCAAAAAGGCTGAGAATTGAATATTCAAGTTCCTACCAGCAAAAGTAGAGAGTCCAGACTGACACCCGAAGCATCAAGTTTAGACATCAGAATTGGTGGATCTTAGTTAATGGGAGCAAATGATCCGCAGGCCAAACCTAGCAAAATGTGAAAACCAGGTGATGGAACTAAAGTAATGAAAATGCCTATCAGAAAAAACAACAATATTTCTTTTAAAAAATAGCAACATGAAAGGCACCATCTCCAGCATCCAATCAAAACCACCTAGCAATCTTAGGCATTTGAAAAATATGACTGTGACCAAGAGAGAAATGAAAGGTGCATAAATGAATCAAATGGAACTTTTAAAGATGAATGTTAAAATATATAAGAATTTTTTAAAAAATCACTGGATAACTAATACAGATGATAAAACTTTGCAAAACAGATAGAGAAATTTGAAGCTGTAGAAATAGAGAATAACCAAAATGTAATATAGAGAGAAAACAAACTAAACAGAGCTTCAAAGCTCAGTGAACTGTACCAAGCTATTCAATATACATATCTCTGGAGTCCCAGAGGAGCCAACAGAAAATATTCAAAAACATAATTGTCAAAAATCTTCTAAATATGATAAAAATGATAATCTCACAGATCCTAGAGTCTCAATGAATCTCAAGCAGTATAAATACACAGAAAACTATAAACAGATACATCAGAATCAAATTACTGAAAAGCAGTAATAAAGAGAAAAATTGTGGCTGTGAGGCATTAAGAAAATGCTTACATTCTGACAGAAAAATGGGGAATAACAGTCAAAGAAATGCTGCAACTACAAAGTAAATGACAAGGGAAATATGAATTTTTTCAGTAAAAATAGTTTCTTTATTTTTAATTCGAAGTTTGGATGAGCTAAGTTGTCTCTATGAGAGCTGCTATAAAATAAAAGATAAACTGTAAACTAAGGTTGCCCCATAAAATTTTTTGTGATGATGTGAATATTCTATACCTATACTATCAAAGAAAGTATTTAATGATTATGCATGATTTTTGAAGTGCAGCTACTATTGCTAGCTAAGGGACTGATTTTTAAATTTTACTTAATTAAAATAAGGTCAGATTCTAAAGGGTTGCTCTATACAAAAAGGTTAAGAGGGTTTCAGCCCCTAAAATACCATAAATCAGAGACAATCTAATTATTTATGTCTAATTCACACCTAGAAAATGAATACCTAGTCCTGAAGACTTAGCAAAGATATGACTATGTTAGTTATATTTAAGTAGAAGAACAACAAAAAGTTTAAGCAGCTGCTATATAAAAACTAATTTAAAAGATTAAGGTTTTTATTCTGAAAATATTAGTAGAGATAATGAATCTTCTGTAAAATCATAGAAAATGTATTTAGAAAAAATAAAGCTTTTCATGTGTATTTGAGAGAGATTTCTATCCTTGAATCCCAAAAGGATATATTAATTATGAATTAAAGGCAGCTCTAAAGTGTACTTTAGAAAAAATATTTTTTGGAGCATATAAAATTAATAGTAAATTCCAGCCTTGCCCCAGATTTGGTGGTCCTGAATTTCCAATATAAATATTAAAGGATCTCAGACTAAAATAAAGAGTAAACAACAGAATAAAGAGTAAACTACAACAAAACTATCCAGATATTCAAAAGAATCAACCAACAATATTATCACATACCACATTCAAGAACACAGAATAATGATTAAAGGGATACAGAAAAATAAAATAAGAAAAACATAAATTATATCCTGAAAGTTACTATCTGTTGGATTCTTGAGCTATAGTCAAATAAATACCATAGGAAAACCCTAAAGTTTATATTAAGATATTAAATAGAAGTAATATCAAGGAATAATATACAGAGGCAGCAAGTTAAAATTGTGACTACACATGGTATCTGAGACTAAATTATTAAATACATTTTATTTAACTTTACATGGATTCCTTTATTTTGGTAATTAATTAAAATATAGCAAATATGCTAAAATATAAAAGATGGAAGATATAAAAACTAAAGTTGCAATTTGTCAAAGAGCACAAACATTAGAATGGGGAGAAGGTAAGGTTAATAGCCAGCTGAGAAGCCCAGAGAAACCTTCTTAAAACAGGTAATATTTGAATTAATTATTAAACAATGTAAAAATTCAATAGTATACATAAAAGAATGATAGTTTTCCAAATATTTTAAAAATTCCCCTCCATGTACCAGAATAATTTTTGTTAAACATGGTAATTGCATATATTCATAATTTTAAAAAGGGAAAAACAAAACACAAATAAACTACTTAAGCATCTCTTCTTGGACAAAGTTAATCAAAAGAATGCCATAAAAAGTCTAATTTATTCTTTAAAAAATCCACAGCTTAGAAAAATATAACTTGCATCCACCACAGCAGTGACAATTTTTCAATGAATTTTAAGATAAATTACCCATCAAAAACTTTAAAAATCTATTTGTAAGACTATTTTGTAAAAAATGTGATTTCTATTTTGCAATGAAGTCACCATAGTATATACCATATATATCTGGTATTATCCATCTTATTTACAATTATGATGAAGACAAATCTTGAGCATTGAACTGATTTCTTAAGTAAAGCAAATATAGGCTTCTGAAAGTAAAAATTTGGGAAATAAGTAAATTTGGAAAAATTGGAATGGTCATATATATACATGAAGAAAAATATAATTCCAACATTTTACAGTTAGATTTTTATTTCTTCATCCTGTTTTAATACTTAGAAACTAAGTTATAAATTAGAATAAACATTTTATCACCATCTATATACCAAGTATCATTACTGATTATTTGAATACCCATTTTATTATGTTGTTAAATAACTTACTATATACAACTTAAATTCTTGCATATTAATAAAGTTATACCATCATATTCTTCATGTGCTTGATGGACATTTTCTTATTTCCAACTTTCTTAGCTCATTAAAAAAATCTTGAGATGAACTTTGAAAATGTATTAATGATAAATCCCAGTGTTAAAATTCATTGGTCAAACAGGATGGGGAATATTAGTTATCAATCCTCAACTACATTCCTGAATGGATGAACATTTTCCCACTAACCCCAGCAGAGTAAAAAGTGCCTGTTTGAAAATCATGCTCAAAGCAGTTTTTTTTTGACAGCTGCCATTCTTCCCTAAGTATCACACTCTAGAGTATTTCCAGATTCATTAGGTTAAGTAGGAGGAATGGATGGACCAGAAGTTAAGAAAGAGATGCTCTTATTTGCAATGGTGAATGAAGTTCAAGAGTTAAGTTAGGTTGGTTCCAATAATAGAAAAAGCACAATTCCTTTGCATTCAGGGAAAAATGAAGTAGTGTTTGGAGCTTCTCAGGCATATCATCAGTCATTATTTAGAAATGCAAGAAAAGTTATTTGAATTTTACTTATTCAAAGCAACTGCGGATTACTTATTATTATTACTTATTTTACTTACTGTCGCAACTGCAGATTACATTTTCAATATGTTGGTGTTACAAAGGTATATGTGAATGATTATTAAACAATTCAATAGTTGATTAAAAAGAAAGAAATCACTATATAAAAGAACTCAATCTTTCAGCAGTTTTATATCTTCATAATTCAATTCAGTTCTATACTTGTGAATAACAGTCATGGCAAAAGTGAAATTTACTATTCATAAAGTTTTTGATAACATTGATTATATTCACATTAAATTCTTTTGTCCACTTTTTTAAAACTATGCTCCTCAGACCAGTGAATATAGTATGTGGCAATAATACCATATATGAACCTAACAAACTAGTTTCATTTATCTATCATTTTATGTCTATAAATAAATAAAGGTAATTAATAGTATGTATTTTTGATAGGAGCCTGTACTGGAAATAGAGGTGTTATGATAAATTTCATGAGACTGATTAATAAGAAATATTTAGGAAAATGAAAAAATTGCTTAAAAACCCAGTGAATAGCACCAAAATAGACATGTAGACCAATGGTACGAATAGAAGACACAGAGAGTAATGCACATAAATACAGCTATCTTATACTACACAAAGGTGCCAAAAACATACATTGGAGAAAAGGTAGCCTTTTCAACAAATGGTGCTGGGAAAACTGGAAATCCATATGCAGCAAAATGAAATTAAACCCCTATCTCTCACCATGCACAAAACTTAACTCAAAGTGGATCAAAGACCTAAGAATTAGACCAGAGACCCTGTGTCTAATTGAGGAGAAAGTAGGCCCAAATCTTCATCACATCAGATTAGGCCCTGACTTCCTTAACAAGACTCCAAAAGCACAAGAAATAAAAGCAAGAATCAATAAATGGGATGGATTTAAACTAAAAGGCTTCTTCTCAGCAAAAGAAACAATGAGGTGAACAGAGAGTCTACATTCTGGGAGCAAATTTTTGCCACATATACATCTGATAGAGCACTGATCTCCAGGATATACAAAGAACTCAAAAAACAACTCAAAAAAAAAAAAAACAACTCAATCAATAAATGGGCTAAGGAGCTGAATAGAAACTTCTCAGAAGAAGATATACAATCAATAAAAAAAATATAAAGAAATGTTCAACATCTCTACCCATTAGAGAAATGCAAATCAAAACTACTCTCAGATTTCATCTCACCCCAGTCAGAATGGCAGCTATCCAAAATACCAGCAACAATAAGTGCTGGCAAGGATGAGGTGAAAAAGGTACACTTAAACATTGCTGGTGGGACTGCAAACTGGTGCAACCAATCTGGAAAGCAGTATAAAGATTCCTTTAAAAACTTGGAATGGAACCACCATTTGATCCAGCTATTCCACTCCTCGGCCTATACCCTAAGGATTTAAAAACAGCATACTACAATGACGCAGCCACTTCAATGTTTATAGCAGCACAATTCACAATTGCTAAACTGTGGAAGCAACCCAGATGCCCTTCAATAGATGAATGGATAAAGAAACTGTGGTACATATATACAATGGAATATTATTCAGCAATAAAAGAGAATAAAATTATGGCATTTGCAGGTAAATGGATGGAATTGGAGAACATTATGCTAAGTGAAGTAAGTCAATCCCAAAAATCCAAATGCTGAATGTTCTCTCTGATTAGTGGATGCTGATACATAAGTGGGGTGGGAATGGGGAACATAGGAGAAATGGAAGACCTCTGGATGGGGCAGGGGGGAGGAGGGAGGAGGGAAAGGGGAATGGGTGTAGTAAAGATGGTTGAATGAGATGGTCATCACTACCCTAGGTGTATGTATGAAGACACAAATGGTGTACTCTATCTGGTTTGCAACCAGAGAAATGGAAAAATTGAGCTCTATATATGTACTACAACTTGACTTGAAGTGCATTTAAATAAACAAATTAATTAAAAGTATATACAAACACTTTAGCTGGGCGTGGTGGCTCACGCCTGTAATACCAGCACTTTTAGAGGCTGAGATAGGAGAATCACGAGTTCAAAGCCAGCCTCAGCAACAGCGAGGCACTAAGCAACTCAGTGAGACCCTGTCTCTAAATAAAAACACAAAATAGGGCTGGGGATGTGGCTCAGTGGTCAAGTACTCCTGAGTTTAATCCCCAGTACCAAAAAATAAAAAATAAAAATAAACACTTTAATTCTGGGAAAAAAAATCCCAGTGAATAGAACTAGAAAATTATATGAATTACATTTCATTAAATAGCTCATCAAAATTAAATGAAATTATTGAGCAACATTAAAATAAAATTAAAACAGGGATGGCATTAATTTGTTTATTGTAAATAATGTTAGCTAAAATACAGAGACTAGATTTGAATAAAACCACTCATTACTAAGATCTAAGGATTTTTCATTAGGAGATTTAAGTTAACTAATCGAATGGAAACCAAAAGTAAATACCTAAGCATTGACGATGTAACATGTAGTTTCAAAAATTAATTTTTTTGTATAGATTATTGTAACTACTAAATTGGAAATCCATGGATATTGGCAAGTCAACATTTAAAGCAGTTAAGAACTTGGAATATTAATAAGCTTCTATGTTAAATGTGATTAAAATTAGTTTGGTAAATACAAATTACTAAATGGTTGAAATTTTGTAAACAAAGATAAATGAGAGATATTAAACTCTCACTTGGGAAACAGTTAATAATGAGCTACAGACTCAAAGTATTATGGTCTATGAGAGACCATAACTGTGAAGGGGATCAGACACATCCATGTAGAAATTGTGGCCAATTTGAAAGAATACTGGCTGGGTCACAAATAATTTAGGAAACAAATAGTGCAACTCTTTTCTTTATTCATGTATTAGTCTTAACTGTCATAAAAAGGTGCCATAAATGAATAGCTTAAACAACAGAAATTTATTTCTCATAGTTCTCAAGGCTGGGAAATTGAAGATCGAACTGACTTCCCGTTTCATTAGGTTCCTGGTGAGAGCTCTCTTTTTGACTTGCAGAGGGCTGCCTTATCATGTGTCCTCACAGGTGAGAGGGAGAAGGGCAGAGAGAATAGGAGGGACAGGGAGAAGGATGGAGGGGTGGGGAGAGTATGCTTGTTTTGATTTCTCTTCTTCTATGGACACTAATTCTATTACAGGGTCCTTCCTCACTCTTGTGACCTCATCTAAACCAAATTATCTTCCAAAGGCCAAAAATTATCACATTGGGAGTTAGAATTCAACATATGAATTTTGAAGAGAAAAAAGTTCTGTTTATAGAAGTTCACATTAACCTCACCCTGACCCTCACCCTTTCCCTCAACCAAACCAAAACTCTCTTATGGTTTTGAAGTTTATTGGAAATGGAATAAGTTTCCTCTGAGAATGAACACTGTAATTGGTATTATATCTGGTCTATCAGCGATCCTCATACAAGCATGTCTATTTGTCCAATCACTAAAATAAATGAAAAATATTACAAAGAAATTCTTACAAAGAAGGAAAAACAATCAACATTAAGTCAGAAAGTTAAACATCAACTTTCAATGAAAAACAATAAAATTCAAAGAGATAAAACCATATGATGGTATAACTCAGACGTATTCACTTCAAAGGGTTCAAAGTACATTCATATTTTCTGTAACATAATCAAATTGAGATACTTGTAGGAAGTTTAGTGCATCTGATAGTCTTGAATACTTTCTCCTCTGCAAAATGAACATTTAGTAGCAAATCAGCTGTCAAAGATGCTGATTGTAATTATGCCTTTATGATAACTTTCCATTGCTGAACATGACCTAGTAAGAAAATTGTTTTGAGTTATATAAAGAAGTCAAACCAACAATCTTACTTGACTGGGGAAAATAGGTCAATCAGGGTCAGTATCCACTTGTGATAAAAGGGTTTTAGGAAATGGAACAATTAAGAGACAAGCTTCCTCTGATCTGAAGATTTTATGATTGGCACTATAACTACTCTATCAGGGATTGTGCATTAAGAACAGACACAACCCTGTGGCACTGACTGCTGTTTGAACCATCATTTGTCAGAGAGCCATGAACCATGAGGCACCATTACCTTGGTTTGTGACTGTCAACATCATCCAGTAGAAATGAAAACCTGCTCCAAAAGCCCTTCCTGGGCTGGGATTAGGCAGTCAGAAAAAGTGGGGAAGAAGTAATCTGTGGTGCCTTCATTCTTTGTTCATATCACATTTTTAAAATGCCTTTTGTAGCAAATGCTTGAAATGGTTCTAAACAGGAGATTATGAATTTTAAAAGACTATAAGTCATTAAAGGTATCTTAATAACACAGTTGTACACTTGGTTTGTATTTAATAAGCAGAGAGCACTTATTGTATACCTGCCATTGAGCTGGATGCTTACTAAATATTCATTCACTTACAGTAGCTTTTCTTTTTTTTTTTTCACCTATTTCCTCTGGGATCAAGAGTATTTCTAGAAAAGTGTTCCAAGTTACTTAAGGAAGATATCAATCACTATAATGCACAAGAACTACACATTGAGAGGCCTTGTAACCACCACCATAACTAATGTTACATTGAGGGGAATAGCCACAAACTGCTAAGACATACTTTATAACTTATATTGAGAGAGAATGGCTGATAAAGTATCTGGAGAATGCCTATAGATTGTTCTTATAATTTTTCCTAATAAATGATAAGATCACCAAATAGTAGACTCCTAACAGTGTCCCTGAAATAACAAAATAAAGCAGAAATCACATAAGTTTGTATTCAACATTTTCTGAGTCACCTGATAATAAATAGTTCACTTAATAAATATCAATAAGACAAATACAAAGAATCAAGGCAGAAATATAATATTCATTTCTAAATGCATATTATATGGTGTTAGCAAACGAGAATTAGTAAGAGGATTACACTTGGGTATACACGAAATAAGAATATGCTTTATTCACCATATTTATTCACTGAATAAAACATTTTTCTCATTTAAAATCTCTCAGGTCACTTAAAACTAAATTTTAGGAGGTAAACATTGCCATACCCACAGGAGAAATTCACTCACTTTTAGTTAACAGGTTCATTCCATTCTTGTCCTCTTTTTCAAACTGTCAATCATGACAGTTCCCTCAGGAGTTAAATCAGGAGTTAAATTTAGACCACTAAGTGATTTCATGTAGGCTACTAAATGGCCTGCAGAGATGAACAACTTTCAATCATTATTGATGTGGCTTTGGCAGACTGGCCCTGGAGTGAAAGGTCTTAAATCTCACAACCACTCCCCTGAAATTTCCTGTACTCCCCTAAAATATTAATAAATGTCCTACAAGAAGTGAAGTGGTGAATTTCCTTCAGCAAACTGAAATGTATGGGGTTGCATTAAGTAACAAAGAAAAATGGCACAGTGAATATTCGTTTTGTATGTGTACATCAGAAAAAGTGTCTGTTTACAAATTTCTTAAACTCAACTGTTATGAATGTAGATGTGATGTCATATATGATACCATCTAGCAATGCAGGTGTTGCAAATAACTGACTCAGAACATAATTTCTCAGTGGAAAAGATCCTATCCTTGTGGATGCAATAGTCCATGATGATATATAAAATCTTCCACATCTTCCCTCCCTTTCACAACCACATAAGGCAGAATCTGTAAAATATTTGAAAATTCTAAGAAATTGAAAATTACATATGCTTTTCTCTGGATAAGAACTATGGTGGTGTTATTAATGTTCATCCCTTTATACACTTAGTCAAGTTGAAGTACTGGTAAGATCTTACTCTAGAAATAATAGCCAGGAGAGTGACTCTAGGTATGAGGTAAGTAAGCCACTTAAGCATCTTAATTCACTGGACATTTGTAGTTTCCACACAGATTCTGCAAAAACTTTAAACATAAGCATAACTAGTATAATATAGATTTTTAAACTTTGAGAGAAAAATCTACCTTAATTTTTAAGAATGCTTATCAATCAAGGATATGCAAACAAGGATTCCAGTTCCAGTTCTGTCTCTTTTTGCCAGGTAACTCTGGGCAGTTATGTAGCCTCTCTGATTGTGTTTTCTCTATATAATTTAGAAATGGCAGTAGGAACTGGTGATATGACTTTGAAAGGTTTAAATGAGAGGCAATAGAACATCAAGCACTGTATTTGGCATATAGGAAGTGATTAAAACTTTTAGCTTAGTTATTATTTAGAATAGATGCACAAGTTAGAAATTCATGCCCTAGATTGTTTTTCTTCAAACAAAAAGGATGTTTGCCTATTTTCACGTATATTGAGTGGATTAAAGGATGATTTACATTTCTCCTTTGACAATTTCCACATTTTCAGGCAATTTTCTGGTAATCTGATGACTTTTATGAAACTAGATTTGATAATGATTCTTAGTATTTTATATCAGTTTCTTTCTAAACTTTGTTAGTAGGGTTCTTTGGAGATGTGGCACAACTTCTAATACTATTTTGTATGAAGTTATAGCAATCTTGATGTCAGCACATTGGTCTCAACAGAAATTCTTTTGAGTCAACTCTACTGGAAGGTGTTTTAATTCACAAGCAATGAATCGTATTACTGGTTGATATTTACCTGTGCTCATGAGCAGTTGTGACCCTACAGGTGTCTTGCTTTGGTGTTATGGCCTAGCCCTTGCTCAGCACTGACATACACATAACAGGGGCATAATGTTACAGAAACTCTGGTGTTTGGGCTTATACATAGAGTCTTAGGGATGACTTTCACATTCTCTTTGTATCTTTGATTTTACATGCAAGGCCTTTTATAACCTCTCCAGGGGCCAGGGTGGTTACATAGCTCTAAGCTTCAACTGTAGTGCACATTTCATGTACTCAGGTAATACTGTTGGTCATGGCTTTTTAAAAACAATTTATAATAGAAAAATTTCTACAAATTTGAGACACTGACATGGAAATGAGTATGTGGGGATGATATCTGAGAAGAGTAAATTCCAGAGCTGGGCCAACTCATTGCAGACTGCATTTATCCAGTCGTACATCAGATGTGCTCCTATTAGCTCCTGTTAGCATCCCAGTGGATGGCATAGCTAGACATTAACATTTCTGGTCAGTTGCACTCACACACTGATAAAGCTGGTTTATGGTTTAAAAATGTCTGTGCTAAACCAAAATAGAGTGTCCAGAACAGATCTGTGTCTTTCAGAACAAGCTGAAACTTATATCTCCACCGAGAGTTCTCCCTCTGCACAGTCATATCTTATGTGGACTTGAAAACCAGGGACATACACCCCAGTGAAGTGGAGAAAGGTGTGCAGTCCTCTCCTTGAATCTTCTTTCTTCATATTAAAGAGACATAACTTTTGTTTGACTTATTGACACTGATTTTCCTTAAGATCAGTTGTCACTGGAGAGTTTCGAAATGAACTTTACATATAAATTATTCTCAGAGTATATTATTTAAAATGCTGAAAATTATAATGCTGAGACAGATCATGCAGCTTCAAACAGAAGCAACAAAACTGCTTCTCCAGACTAAGGCTGCACTTAAAAAATTTAAATATCTGGTCAATGAGTTATACAAATTTTGCAGATAGGGATAAACTGATTATACATTTCAGTTTTAGAAAATTGTAGGAAAAAATCACATAAAAACAAAGTAAACTATTTCTGGGTTATATCCATCAATTTATGCTTCTCTTATTTCTCTTATTTTTCTTACTAAGCTAAATTCAGGGGTGATATCTATTATATATTATGTGTATATATTGTACATTTTGACTCAACCTTAACATAATTTACCTTAGGGTTTTGAATATATTCAGACTTTAATTCTTGCTGAATTCATTAAATATATATATAATTATTCAAAGATAAGCAGGTAAGTGGGTAGATGTCTACTATTCTTTTTGGTTCTCACTGATATTACTAATTGAATTAAATGTATACATCTATATCAATACTTCCACCCAACCTCCAGCCTCATCAACCAAGCAGAAAGCAATTAAATTATTTTCTTTTTATAATTCTGAAATTATTTTATAACAACAGTATTCACTGGTAAATCCATTGGTGTAAATGATAAATATGATGAATTTTACTGAGAGTCAAACTCCTGACAAGAAGTAGTCAGATTCTGCTGGAGGAGAAAATCGTTCTAGTAGGTTAACATTTGTAAGAGGCTCTGTCATACCTCATGGGCAGGAAATAGGTATTTTTCCTTGTTTTCTCAACTGAAAATTTATTCCATCCTTATACACTGTATATGGAGAATTTTTCTTGTCCTTTACATGCAGAGTGATTGTTGCCCTTTCTGGCATGATCAACAATCTAAATCAAAATAGGGCTGGGGATGTGGCTCAGTAGTCAAGTATCCCTGACTTCAATCCCAGTACCAAAAAAAAAAAAAAAAAAGAAAGTGCTTTTCTTCTTTCTATAAATATGATAATCTCTGCCAAATTGTGTAATTCAACCTACTTAACGTACATAGGTCCTTCAATTTGTGTTTTATGTAGACAGGGTCTCACTGAATTGCTTAGTGCCTCCCTGTTACTGAGGTTGGCTTTGAACTTGCAATTCTCCTGTCTCAGCCTCCTGAAGTGCTGGGATTACAGGCATGTACCACTATGCCCAGTTAGAAAAGTACAATTTTGAGAATCAGAAATACATAACATACTTTTGAATACTATTAATAACAATATGCTTTTAAATCTCATAAACTTTAAGAACAGCGCTCAAAAGAATATAAACTCAATATTAAGAGATATGCAATCTTATTTCAAATGGAATTCAGTATTTTAAGATGGCATATAAAAACATTCCTTCATACAAAAACATGGTAGCACTGCTATACACATAGATTCAAACAGGAAAGTAAAGCTATTTTTAAAAAATTGGATAGGGAGTGGTTCCCTCTATTGTATGAGGAAAAAGCCTGTCTTTTACTAAAGTATATTTAGAAATAATCACTATCACTATGTAGCTATTGTTTAGTTGATAGCTGTGGCTTATTCAGTAAGACAAAATTGAATACCACTTAGGATCATAAACACAAACACTAATGACCTCAATTTTGCAAAGATTTATACAGAAAAACATAGGTATGGAAGGTAGGCAGGTTTTATGGGCATAAAAGTCCAGAAGCCAAAATGATTTTTAAAGAGTGCTGATACTCTCTTACCTACTGCATATTCAGCAAGCATTATTTGTAGTGTTATCTTATTATCTCCAAGCTTCTGTAAAATAGTTGCATATAACAACCTCTTCTACAGAACCATCTGCTAGAACTACAAGGGCTCTCTAGAGGACTTTCTCATCTATAATAACATCATCACCTGCAAAACCATGTCTCTAGTGTAGTCCACACCTGCAGGCCACAATCCACACACAATACAAAGGCTACTCAGAATTCAGGCTAAAGTCATGTAATGCCTTATTAGATTGAGACAAAACTGATGTTGCTCTGGTTTGGATGTATGTGTGCCTCCAAAATTTCTATGTTGGAATTTATGCCCCAATCTGATAGCATTAAAAAGTGAGGCCTTTCAAAGTTGATTAAGTCATGAAGGCAGAGCCCTCAAGAATGGGATTTGTAACCTTATAAAACTTCTGGAAGGAACCAGCTCAACTCTTTTGGCGTTCCATCCTGTCCCCCACGTGAGGACACAGTGTTCAAGTTGCTGTCTTAGAATAGAACCATGTCTTTACCAGATACCAAACCTGCCAGTACCTTGAGCTTGGACTTCCCAGACTCGAGAAATACATTTTTGTTCTTTATGAATTACCTTATCTCAGTTATTTTGTTATAGCAGCAGAAACGGACCAAGGCAGACACCTACTATTCAATTTTAAACACACTCCAGGTCAAACAAAATGTAGCAAAGACCTTAATGTATCAATATATCTTGAGATACTTCAAGGACAACAGAGTCTTAAGTCCTAAGTCCTAATTCTAAGTCCCCTGGTATAATGGGAGTAGCAGCCTGAGAATTATGATCTAAAGCAAAATGCTTAACTATTTTGCATTCTTGATCTCCTCCAAGTAAAACTGATTGCCCCTTTAATTGGATCAAATCAAATAATAGGGCAAAGTTTGGAAAATTCTTTTTTTATTCCAAAAAGAAGTTACAGATAGCTTTCACAGTGTTTGGCATTTGGTACTTGTGTAATAAATGTTAATGATCAACATATTTATCACACAATGGTTCCTTTTAAGATTTTTTTATGTAAATCATATTTTATATTTACATAGCAATTTGAACCTCACAAAATGCTTCATTATAATTATCCCTTTGATTCTTACATAAATATTGTGAAGTAGATGGGACTTGTACTATTGGTTCCATGTTACACAGAAAGCAACGAAGTTGAAAGTCTAGTGATATTGATCATATAGCTACAGGGCGAAATCCGAGTCCAGCTAACATTCAGCTCAGCACTAAGTATAACTCCTATTTGTGGTTCACCTTAGTACAAAACACTAAATTAACTTGATCATTGTATTAATATTAGTCTCAATCACTGAGATAAGTTTTCACCTTATACATAAATTAGAGAGTCTTATTTTCTTCTCAAGGTGTGTTAGCTTGAATATCACATGGTATTAGAATTCTACCCTGCTGGATGGTAATCTCTGAAAAAGTGTTTCAGAAGTACTGTAGGACCTTTTCATCTATCTAACATGTCTTCATTTGTTCCTCTGAATCGTTTCCCTTTACAATGATAGCAACCAGAGTACATTGACTCTAATGCATCAAGTTAACAAGTTTTTATTTAAATTCTTCGACACAGACTCTTAGAAATGTCAGTCATTAATTTATTGCCAGGTATCAACTGGTGAAATATATCCTTAATTTTCCTTCTTCAGAAAAGATTAGAAATGCATGTAAGGTCCACCAAAGGAAAAATCTACAGCCCAGTTCAGGTAATTATAAAATATACCGCCCTCAGACCAAATAATTACCGAGCAAAACATAACCTCAAACAAACTGCATGTAATTGTGTACAACAATGTCCAGAACCACAGCTGTGAGCTAGCCTCTACAGATGCAGGGTAAGACCTTCTCTGCATCAAACATCTGCCCTGCCATTGGAGAAAAAAATAAACCTTTGGTAGCTATAAAGTCACTCAGGCTTATCTCCCATGTCACAGAGCAACAAGGGGCAAACAAAAACCCTATGCACTTAATGAGACTTGACAATCCATCCTTGATGGCAAATTAATATACTGTGTAGTTAGACAGACCTTTTTATTTCCTCTTAATTGCAAGATGCTAACCATATGCCACAGTCTGAATTTCAGACTGAAAGCCGAATAGTTTATCTCACCCAGCCACAATTTCTGTGTATTACTTCCTTGTAGAACTGCACACTTAGAGAATCCATAATTAGACTTTGGTATTTGATACTTAAACAATTAAACAGATTAAAAACGGGTCCTGCATGGGCCAATAATACCTGTGTTTCACAAACTAATTATCATTATTAATTTGATTATGTGCACCTGCAGTCAATAAGGAAAAATCAAACAAAACCTTACATTCAAATAATTATAATTTTATATATGATGGATGAATGAACTTTGGAGATAGTCTCCTGGTGATTGTAGAATTTATTGCTGTTTTTTATTTTAAGAAAAGGAGATGGGGCAGGGAAAGGCTGTGAAGAAACACAAGGAGCAATATAAACTCCACCATCATTAACTTACGAGGCCAGTGAAAAAGGAACCTAGTTCTACAATATGTTCTAGATACTCTGTCAAAGTACAGGTAGCACTTTCTAGTTAAATACCAGCTAGATGACAACCTTACTCTGATTGCATAAGTATATACAATTTATGATTATGAGCTCTGCTGTGTGACAGATTTCAGATATAGAAACTTATATTTTCTTTGTTACCTTGAGAAGAGAGTAAAATATCTGTTATCCTGAAAATTTAAAAAGCAGATTGGTTTAGGCTAAAACACTTTGATCCCAAAATGACATTTCAAGTACATAAAATTCAACTAAACTATTTAAAAGTAACATTGCATGAATGTGGATTTTAAAAAAATCTGCTAAAAAATTTAAGATGCATTTTAAATAAAATACAAAGTTCATTGTGACCCAATATAACATACTTATTTTTCTTAAATTTGAAAACCACTCTTTTTATTCAAATGATAATCATAAAAATTAACCACTTAAGTTCCTTTTCCTAAGGAAAAACATTATTTCATTTAGTATAACTAAATACATTTATGAAATCTCAAAAATCTAATAACCTAGTATTTCACAAAATATTTTGATTATCAGTAATTTTTTAAGTAACAATTTGAATTGTACACTTCATTATAATTAATGACAGAGATCAAGCTTGAAAAAAGTCTAAGTTATAAATAAAGAGGCAACAACAGCATACTAAAAACATAGACTCTGGAATCAAGTTGTCTTTGGTCAACTTATAGCATATTTTCTATTAGCTGTGTGTCTTTGAGAAAGTTACTTAACTCCCCTGATCTTCCTTTATTCTACTTGTAGGATTGGGAATTGCTTCCCTTTCCTCATAATGGTGAAATGTAGATGAATGCAATTATTACAAAACCTGAGTAAATATAAAGAACTTAAAACATTAACAATAGCATGGTGATCTGGGTGGAACAGAGTTGGCCACAGAATAAAAACAGGGAAGATGGAACTTAGAAACACACCAGTAGACCCAGAGAATGGTGTCATTCTAAATGTCACAGTGCATTCGTCAGTGCTACCATCACAAAAGTGATTATGGAGTTGCGTATCTTAGTATGCCAGCTAATATACAGATGATTCAAAACAGAAAAACAAACCTAAAACACATAATGTAATTACTCATGAGTAAAAATTAATGTAAATAAAATATACATAATTTACATAGCTGTACTTTTTTAAAGTTTCAGGAAAAAGTATATCACTGCAGTATTTTGTACAAATAGTAGTATCTCCTACACTTTTTTTTTACACACATAAACCATACATTCAATGACAGCAATAAATATTCTGTATATCAGTGGCACTAGCGATGATGACTTACATGCTACATTCAAGGTTATTAATATGAAACTCAAAAGTACTAAAAGAAATGATCTGATCAAGTTTGACAGCCAGAATTGAAGATTATTATTTTATATCATCTTGTCATTCTAAATAATTATAATATATGTGTGTGGGGTTGTATATTCTCAACTTAGTCCTGTCAACAAAATTAATTATTTGACAGAACTAATTATTTTGAGATTCAAAATCCACGCAGCAGGGATAGAAATTACACTTATACATGCAAACCTAGCTCCCAGGCCACATTGCCAGAACACCCAGCATCACATTTAATTTCCATTAGTGAGGCCAGTCATTATTCTAATATGATTACGCAGTCTTGTAAAATGTCCCTTTTTTATGAAAAGCAATTAATTTTCATTTAGGAACATTTTGGATGCCAAGTATTTAGAAGTGACTCTGCAGAATGCAGTTTTTTTTTTCCCTGAAAATGTTCATATTAACCCCCAAATCAGTATCAGAGTGAAGGAAAGGACAAAACAAAATCAAACATAAAGACCTGGATTTTAAATGCCATCCTAATACCAGATTAATTTTGAATATTCCTATTTGTACTGGGGTACTGATAACAAAAAGAACATTTCTTGTTCAACATCTACAGAAAAAAAGTTTTAAATAGCAATCCTTAAAATAGTTCATTTAAAAAAATATATAGGGATGTAATAAGCATGTGTAAATGTTTTTTTCATCAGATTTGATTACATACTGATTGTAGATGTTATAAGTTATTCAGCCTTGATTATCAGTAAAGTTTACCAGATGTCATGAAGTAAAAGGCCAGAAAAAAGGTTCCAGAATAAACACTGACACTCGAAAAGACAGTGAAAAGCAGCCATTTGCAACATTTTGAAAATTAGGTTTTCAAATTATCATAGTTCAATTTTATAGGAAGTAGTTTTAAGTATTACATACATGATAATAAAATTATACTTGTCTCATGTAGTTCTGGATTTAATAGAAAATAAATTACTTTAAAATCACATCAAATCTCAAATCAAGAAAAATAGTTTTTTTTTTTCTCTTTTCAATAAATGCCAATGTGTTTTGCAATCTCTCAGTTTATAGGAGGACAAAGTTACACTCTGGACATGAAAGGAAACATGACTTCTGGCTGGCTCTGCCTTCCCTCAGAGCTCCCAAATCACATTGAAGAAGCACATTATGTAACAGATGTTCAATAGTTCAACAATTACAAAATATCACTGCTTAACTGGTTAAAAGAAGTTAATATTGGTCAATATAATTTAAGATTATAAATAATTCTAATATTTCACTACTGATTTTTCCATGTTTCCCATTTTGTTTCTTTAATACTTGGCATATTTCTCTTATAAGAACATACTGGAAAAGGACAGTTTCATTTGGATAAGAACAAGAACAAAAATTATTGAGCTCTATGGAGCCTTTGATGATTAGACTAAATATACAGCAATTCAAGCATCTTTTACTTTCTTAGGCTAAAAGTACTACTGATGGGCACATTAGGTACTAGGAAGGTAAAAGTGCATCTTGCTAACAGACATAAGTGTTGTATTTAAATTAGTGTATTAACAAGCACTAAAGAGATCCATTAGTAACTGCAGTGAGATTTTTTAGTCAAAAGAAGTAATTAATGGAATTATGAATAATGGTTATTATTCAATTCAACCTCAGAAAATGACACTGAATATGAAAAGAAGGACTTGATATTGTCCAGTAAAGTAATTAGAATTTTGAAGAGCTAATCATATAATGGGAATAATATTGTAGGATGATGGCAGTCTACAACTCCCACTCTGAAGAGTGCATATTCATTTGGACCATGAAACTCTTAAGAATTTATAGTTCATATATCTATGTATTACAGCATACTAATTTCTACATGCTATACAAGAATCATATGGCTACTGGTGACTAATAATAATTAAGAAGTTATGCTGACTTTCAGCAAATAGGAATGGGATAGTTTCCTTACAAATAATAATAATGAAAAAAATTTAAATACCAACTTAAACAAAGGAAACCCAGCAGGTGGTTTCCTAGTGCCACCTCATGAGGCCTAGACAGCTCTGTGAGGCTTCCCATACCTCAGTCCCAGGCCCACCAGCTGACCTCAGGGCACACTGTCCACCACTCTCTTCCCTCAAATTCACTTGGGAACATCATATGGCACATCCTCCTGCACCTCTGTTCTGGGCCTCAGGGTTGCCCATCTCAGGAAGTCTTTAGGCAACCCTTCCCTCTCCAACCCCATCTGCCCTCATCATGCAGTCCATTCTTTATAATCTGCTGCCTTGTGCTCTCCACCAACTAATCCATCTGAGCTTGTTTCTCATCCTCATTGCATTCTCTTACTTTTTTAGGCTAAAAATACTATTGATATATAGTATCAATAAAAGTATAGCATAAAAACTATGAAAGACACAGATGTTACAGTCAGACAGGCCCACACTGGAGTTATGACTCCCACTACTATAAGTGAACTTGGAAAAGTTGTGGAACTTCCCGAGTCTCTTTCCTCACATGTGAAATGGAATGACAACACCCACTTTCTGGAGTTGTCAAACTTCAATGAGATGATGCCATTGAAGTTCCTCACTGAGCCTTGTATATTTTTACAGAGCTTTGAATTAAAACATTGAGCACTTGAAACAGTTATGAATATGACATAGTTGGGTCTCTATCAGTTATTCTTCATATTTTTAACTTTTTGGGTGATTCCAGTGGAACAAAGAAGATTTCTATCTGCCATCTAAAAAGACGGCAGTTTCTCTTTTTCCTGCAGGGATCGAGTCTTCTGAGTTCCTTGCACAGTGCCGATCACATAGTAGATATTCAATATATACCCAGTGATTAACTAAATGAAAAAAATTAGCTTAAAGATAATTCATTTCTTTTTCTGAAATTGTGTGTATTATAGATGAAAGAAATATACTGTTTAATAATCTATACAATGCTATTCTCACATATTTGAAAAGTCTAGTATATTATAAAAGTATAAAGTTAACTTTTTGACTCAAACTCTTTTCAGGCGTGCGCACACACACACACACACACACACACACACAGACACAATTAGAATGGTGTAACTAAATTGGTGACCCAATTAACAAATTTTGGCTCATCAAATAAGCCACAGTTTTTAGTAGCTGTGATCATCATGTTATGAAATATTTTGCTCCTATTTTTGTGGATCTGAGTGAATAAATTAATTCAAAGTCTACAAGAAATCCTGTAGGCTGCATTCTCTTATTCTGTGTACATATACATGTTTGAGAGTAGTGATCAGAGATGTTTCTGTACCATGTTACAGAGTACTTATGGGTTTTGTACCCATAAGGCATGGATGGAGGTTTTAAGAGATGGCAAGGTCTCATCTCTACCATTAGCCTGAGTGGCACCCTGGTCCAATTTTTCCAGAGCTTTGAATTAAAACATTGAGCACTTGAAACAGTTATGAATAAGACATAGTTAGGTCTCCATCAGTTATTCTTCATTTTTTAACTTTTTGGGTGAATCCAATGGAATCAAGAAGAAGATTTCTATTGCCTTGGGTTTCTTGGTCATAATACCATGAGAAAAAAAATCAAAGCTCTCCCAATGCTATATTAATTAATTAAAATAAATGATAAAATTGGAGAAAATTGAAGTTAAAACTGCAATTACATTACTTAGATCTCATTGACTGTGGTTTGAAATGTTCTTGTAAAGTATAATCCAGGGGTAGGTTATAAACCAAATATATAACATATATAAATATAGATATCTATATGTACATATATATTTATAGATATTTACGTATATAAATATATTAATATATTTTCCATGGATATAGATAACCACATGTTTGTATTACTAAGAGGATTGGTTTTGAGAATGACAATCATATATTGAAGCAATTTAAGTACAGATATAGTAATTTCATTTGCTTGGTTACAGAATTGTGCCAATAAAGCCATGGTTATCACTGAATTGAATCACTAAAGTATCTAAGCAACATTCAATGGGACAGTATTCTCAGTCATGTCAATTTGTACTTTTCAGCAATCTACAGTATTCCAAATAGTCATCCCAATAAACATCCAGTAATAGCACTTCTGATTTGCAAACTTTGGAATATGTATTTTTGTTATTTCATATCTGACTCATCATTTGGCTACCTCAATTGTTCATATGGAGAAATGACTTGACTGGGGTCTGACTGGCCCAATATACACTAACACCATAACTAAATTTAAAAAGAAAAGAAAATCAGAAGAATAATGGATTCAGCATGGCATTTTTTTATCCTATTAATGGATTCCACTAATTAAAATCTTCTGATATAATGGAAAAAAAGAACAGCTTTCCTGGTAGAAAATGCAAATGATATTTAGTAAATATCTACCTACATGTGTTAGGCATAGTGCTTTTTCTTAATATACTTAAATATCAAACTACAAAAATATTTTATAAACAAGCAGATGGAATCTCAGAGAAGCCCATGGCTTTTTCAAAAGCATGTAGCTAGTGAGTGGTGAAGTGGTATATTTTCTTTCTTCTAAGTCTACTATATTTCTACTACAAAATACTAAATACCAGTGAGTAACTGGTAACCCAATGGCTTCCCTGTTCTTGGCACTCTGAAAAGATACCGTATGCATTTGCTTCTAGTCATACTGGCTGAAAAGAGCCAAAGGTCACAAATAGAAGAGAAAATATAAAATCTGTTTTGGCTTAATTTTAAGCTGTAAAATTTGAGACAAAGAAAAGTGAGTATCAAAAGTTTTGAGAGTGAAGATAAATGGAAATAAAAGGTCAATGAGATAGTTAAAATGATTTTAAAATATCATATACCTTGTATGAATAAATTATTTACTTGTTTCAGAATGCTTCTATATGCCAGGTAAATACAGAGATTATGAAATTAGTATACTTTCATTTCAAGGTGTATGTCATTAAAAAATCCTTTTAGACAAATATTTAAAAGGATATTTCTAAAACAAACGAAGAGAGGGTGAGTGCTAAAGACATGAAAAATTTTATATAAAGTTTTTAATAAATTATTATAAAGTCAAAATGACACATTTCAGTAGATAGCTTAAAATATTATGTACTTTCTCACACTAGTCTAGTTCTAGAAAGTGGCAAACTCTGTGTACAACTTTAATAGCATCTAACCAAGGTATGCACTAATGTGCAAGTGAGTTGATTTTTCATAAATTTGTTTCCCAAGGAAGAATATGCAATGATATTAGTCTTTATAATGTCCAGTGAGGATGAATGTATGTTGTACATAAGTAGGTGCTCTTGGGTGAAAAATGTGAAGTAAGTGCATCATTCTGAAAATTTAAATTTTATTAAAGGGCAACTACCACCATAATTAAAACATAAATATAATGCAAGAATCTCTTTAATGTAATACTTTAGTAAAGGTTCACTTGGATATTTGTGTAAATAATATGTATCCATTTGTAGTATGGAAAATCATAGGAGGGAAAGCACAATCTCTTTATGGTATCCAGTACATTTTATGGAGGTGGTGGCATTTGAATGGTTAGTGAAAGAGAAGGAATTTCAACAGATTAAAAAAGCATGAGCAGCTTCATACAATATTCAGTTTGATGAGTGCACTACTTACATATAAAGAAGCAGTTGGAGATCAGCTGAAAAGATAAATTAAGGTCAGACTGTGGAGACTTTGAATGCTAAGCAAAGGAGTTTGAATGTAACTGAGAGAGCAAGGAGGAGTTATTGAAATTCCTGTTTGCTTGTGTTTGGAGCATGGATGTAACAGTATACAAATGTTGCAGAGTATTTTATAATCAAATTTCCTTTAAAATCTTTACAGACACACAGTTGAATTAATTCATCATTAGGTTTCTTAAGAGTTATTTCTTTTAAGAGCAGGGATTGTTGTTCTGCATTTGGGATGGGGAAGTTACTTTCCATTTTCTATACTTTTATTTAACCATAGCCTGTATTACATTTGCAATTAAAAAGACAAAGTGGAAAAGAAGAGAGAAAAGCCTCATTACATTATATAGTATATTTGAATTGTTCATTTTCAAATGTTTGGCAAGTGGCAACGTTAGACTAAAAAGGAGTTGATTGTGTATAACTCTAAGTTAAATACTATTGCATAATTGTGGAGTGACTTCTAAAAATGTTTTATTTGTAAGAAATTTCTCTTTTTCTTTAAAAGTGGAATAATACAAATTGCTACTCACTTGTTCTATTTTATACTTTTACAAATAATGAGGATTTGAGGTTTAAGAAAATAGTATTAGATCTGATGCTCTAATAATGACATAAATTTGGAAAGAAATTGCAAGTTTTGCAGGACTATTTATTTCTCAGTTCAGGAATTGATTTTATGGCATCATTATTTAAAAAAATTTAAAACTAACTCTGATAATAGGAATTATTTATTTATAAGATGCTGAAATTTATCTTTTCCTCACTTAATAAAATTGATTCACTTTCCACATTCTCTTCTGGCTTCTACCTTCCTTTTCTCCTTCCTGTGAATATATTAAGAGATTAAATATATTAACAGATTTTTCCATGAAATATATTAACAGATCTGTCCACAGCTCCAGACTTCAAGGTCAAAAGGAAGCATTAAAATAACAAACAAAATGCATGCCTCCAGAAATTATTCTAGGCAACAACTTCTATCTTCTGTGCATTCTTTTCCATTTTATCTACCATTGACCCACGAACAATTTATCCTCCCTTCCTTTGGCACCTTGGAGAGTTCATTAGCTTTCTTTGAGTCAACTGCTACCCAGATAGCAGCTGTAAAATGGCCCCAGTAAGCAGAGAGGACTGTGTAAAGGCAGATTTAGAAACTTTTTCATGATCAGGGAAAGATGAAAGGCTCAGAACCCTCATAAATTAATAGATTCTTCTAAATACAGCTCTTAAATGATTTTTCCTTTATGTTCACATTTCTTTCCAGAACTTGGATCTTCCACATCTATTATAATAGTGTGATAATTATTCATTCTCTCAATTCACTTACACACATACACACACTCACAGTACCCGATTCTAATAACTCTATCAATGCAATTTTCACAGAAAGCATATCTGAATTATTGTCATTAAAATCATTCAATATCACTCTTTATCTTTAGAAAAATTCTATTTTTGTGGCTGGGCTTTCATGACTTGGTTCCTTTTCACTAATCTGGCCTGCTTCTTGGCACTTTCAAATAAAAGTATTAGTTCCAGTGGTTGCAAACAACTTTCAGTTCTCTAGATGGTCAATGCTTGGGTATTTCTGTGCACCTTCAGTCCCTTATTCCTTAATATGGCATTTCCAATGGCTTATAATTCCTGTCTCATGCCATGTCATTGTCTGACTCCTTCTTTCTATTGTGCGTCTGTCAACAGGATGTTCTGATTACTGGTACAGTTCCCTCAGTTGCTCCTTCTAGGTGCTTCTATGGTACTCTGTTGATTCCTATTCAACAATGAAATACAGAACATGCAGAAATTCTTTTTCTGCTTACCACCTTATGCAACTGTACTATAAACGGCCTGAGGGTCTTATGCTTTGTATGTTTAAATCCCAAGCACTTCGCTACAGTAAGTGCACAATCAATGTTTGACAACTGTGTATCATAAACTTTAGGTACTAAAATATTAAGAATTTCATAGATGAGATTTCAAACTTAAATTTGAAAATATAAACATTGGTGTTAGGACCAAATTTCCCTTTTAGAGACTTCCTATTTGACTGGTTGGATATCATTTTGGTATAGTCAGTAACTATTTGACAGACTTCTGAACTGAGTGTAAGAGCTCTTGGAACGTGGGGTGAAAACCAGCCAGGGACATTTGAATACAGGAAATTTTCTCTACCAACTGCACTTCTAAACTCTCCCCATCTCTGTGGTTTTCAGACCAAGAAAGTTTCCAGATACATAGCAATTCTGGATATGGAGAATCTTAAAAAAGGAATGCCTGAAAGAATATCATTTCAATAATAAAACAGAAGTCAAGAGGAAGAGAGAAAGAAGACTAGCCAATAGTAGATAGTGACATTTGATACTATGCTGATAAGATGGAAACAAAATATTCTTTATGCTCATTTTTTATAGGAAAATTTTAGCATTTATATTGAGTAAGAATAGAGATTGGATAGAGGTAATATCAAGTCATAGTATAATAGACAGAGGCAGCAAGTTAAAATTGTGACTACACATGGTATCTGTGACTAAATCATTAAATAAATTTTATTCAGCTTAACATGGTTTCCTTTACTTTGGTAATTTAGCTTAATGTCAGTATTTCCCTTCAAATTACTGAAAATAATATAAAAATTCACTTTGAAAGATATTAAACACTTAAAAACATGTAATACTTGTAATATTTACTAATTCCATATTTAAATGTATGACTTGTGAAGTGTTTTCTATTTCAGAAACAAGAAGTGTTGCCCACATCTTTCTCTAGCTGGGCCCAGTTTTACCTTAGAAATTGTCTTATTTTAAGGAGTCCACTGAATGGTCCTCCTTAAGAAAGTGTAACAAGAAATCACCCTTCTGAGAAGGGTGGAACAGGGATACTTGACCTTTAGTGTTTTGACGAAAGTTGCCCTGCCCATTAGTCCTTTTCTGTGTAGTCATATAAATGATTGTAGAAAAAGTATAAGTAGTTCAGGGGCCAACACCAGAGCCTTCTCAAGACTCTAAATTCCAGAGCAACTTATATCAGCAGAACACAGACCAGCAATAGGAGCCACAGGCACTGGAACATGGAAACTTTTGTGCAGCACTTTTTGAGCTCATCAACTTCCATTTGTGTGTTCTTTAGAATAGGAGAAGCTACAAAAATATAGCAATTCTGGAAGTTTAAGAGTCCCTAAAAGTTGATATTAATCTTCTTGGTAAAAAGGATAGGGGGTAATTCATACCATTAGTTGGGCAAGTACAATATCCAAGCCTATTTGTACCACCAAACTTGTGAAACAGTTCATATAGCTTATGCTGAAGGGGAAAAATGGCATTTGTAACAATCATTTCCAGATATAAAATATTTGTGCCACAAAAATACCTGTCTCTGCATAACCAAATTTTAAATTATCTTGAGAAAATTATTTCCTGTAACTCTACCTTGTATGGATGCTAATGCTTCAATCATTTTTTCTTCTGTAAGTGCTATTGTGGTTCAAATATTAATGTGAACACAAAGTTAATGTTTCTTAATTCAACTCCATGGATATCAGTCTTTTTCCTCTGTTGACATCACAGTCATGTTAAAACCACTGCTGCTTTAGTAATGCTTTTCTCAGATAGCACATACATCCTAGCCAAACTAAATCAATTTTATTTGCTTTCCTGTATCTCTTTAACACAGTTCAATAAATAAATGCGTTATGAAATAAACTTTTAACACATTCAACTTCAGTACACGTAACAGTATGTTTTTATGAGGGGACAGACAGGTAGTTTTAGGTTTTTCAGGCCACTTGATATCTGTTTTACCTACTCAATTCTTGCTTTGAAGCTCAAAAGCAACCACAGGAAATGTGTAAATGAATGATCATGACTGTGTTCTAATAAAACTTTATTTACAAAAACACTGCTGACAGGTCAGATTTAACCTGTGGGCCATGGATTTGGAACCTTGTCATCTATTAAAAGACTGGGAAATAATACACAAAAATGTGCAGTGAAGCAAACCATGACTAATATGAGTATATCCAATGCATTTCTACCAATCACATAAAGTCTATTTACCTCAGATTTCTTATTATCTCATAATCAAGTGGCCTACCAATGGTTGAACAAAGGGAGTGCTCCACCAAGGTGCAGGCAATTCTAACCTACGTCAGTGAAAAATACATTACCTGAAAAAAACTCTTTGTCTAAGCTCTATACAATTGCTTTGGTTATTTCTGAATTTTAATAATATACTTGCAAGTTTCAGATTATCATGTTTTTACTAGTTACCCTTAAATTAGATGGAAAAACACATTGTATTGAATATGGATATTAATTTAGTACACAGTACACAGTAAAGAGTGTGTTCATGAAGTTTTTGAACTCACCTCAGGCACAGTTCATACCTCCAAACTCTGTGGAATTACCTAATCCTGCATTAAAACTATCGGTTATATGAGGTATTCCCCATTGGGCATAAAGTATCAATCATGCAAAATGAATACATTCTAGAGATCTGCTGTACAATTTTGTTCTTCTTAGTTTTATTTTTTAATTTTTTGGTACCAGGGATTGAACTCAGGGGTACTTGACCACATCCCCAGCCCTATTTTGTGTTTTATTTAGAGACAGGGTCTAACTGAGTTGCTTAGTGCCTTGCCATTGCTGAGGCTGGCTTTGAACTCAAAATTCTCTGGTCTCAGCCTCCCAAAGTGCTGGGATTACAGGCGTGAGCCACCATGCCTGGCTTGTTCTTATTATTAATGATCCTGTATTCTATACTTAAAAGTTTGTTACGTGGGTACACCTTATGTTAAGCCTTCTTACCACAATAAAATAAAAATTAAAAAACATAATAGATTAGATATAAGCATGGATACTGTATTATTATAAAGAGAAATAATTTGAGTTACTTGACTTCTGCCATTCACTGTAACAACTTTATATTTTCATATATTTTCTGGAATTTATTGTGAAATAAGAATTTTATGCATCTTTCAAATTTAGTCTTACATTAAGAATTCTTTGTGTATATCTCTTATTTCATGTTAAAGAAACTCCTTGAAATTGAAACCAGTGAAAATTCTTCTTTGACTGAATATGAGCATAGACAGATCAACCTGGGTAGACTCTCTACTTAACACAATATACTAACATATTAATTTGGACAAAGTCACCGACAATTTGTATAATTTAAAGCTGGAGATATAAGTAGTTCTTGTTTTTCAAAAAAAACATTAATATAATTTAAAAGTATATATAATGTTTTGCTGAATATTTGTGTTACTTTTAAAATTATACTTATTGATATGATTACATATATAGTTCAGTAAAAGAAAATTTTCTTTGTATTTTTTCTGGCTATTATGATTACTTGTTTAATTTCATGACTGTTGCTACATATATCTTTGCTGTCTGGAAGAGGAAAGTCATAAAAAATAATCCAATGTGTGTGAAATATACTAGGTACATGGCTGGTACAGCCCATATGTAGGGAGCCAGGAGGCAGATCATGTGAAGCATTGTGGGCCATTGTCAGAATTTTGACTCTTATTCAGAAGGAAAAAAAAATCCTTTTCCTTTTAATTAGAGGAGCGACATCATGATACAGCTTACATGATAAAGTGTCCACTCTGGCAGCTTCCCTGAGATCCATTGTAATGGATCACAGATCAAAGGAGAATAGGGTTGAAACATGTGTTTTGAAATTCCATTATGTGTTTTTTTATTATTAAAAAGAAATATTATATATTTATTTTATTGTTGAGAGGGAGAAATATTGCATATAAAAATAACCAAGAATAATACTATGGATTGGTAAGATTCTCCCCGATTTTTAAAATGTTCTGTTCATTATTCATGTTTGAGAGAAACTGCCCTCTACTACTGCTCTGCTAGAGCACTCATCATTCCAGTACACCCTGACATTTCACACCTCCCTGCCTTTGCTTATGTTCTTTCCCCTGCCAGGTATCCTTCCATTTGATGAGTTCTTTCTCCTCTGAAAAGCACATTCAGAACTATTCACACTCTCTTTGGATACTCTATAGCATTTTAAATGTATCTGCATTATTCTGCAGTGATAATTTACTAGATTATACACTACATTTTTACATATTTATTTTACTTTCAAGAACTCGTAAGAAGATTAAGATCTTGTCTGTCCTTGCACTAGATTTCCTAGCACTTAGTCTTATCCCTCACAGAGGAGACACATCAGTAAATATTTGTTAAATGAATGAGTTTATTAAATGGTCTGTCTTTCTTGATTTCTAAGGTGCTATCTATTGCAATACTATCTTTCAAGTCAATAAATGTTTTTCAGAAAAGAAAATCATCTGCCAATTTAAAAATGCACCTTAATTTAAGAAATAATAAAATGGAATAATTATTTACATATGTGAATTGATGTAATTAAATGATGTCTTGAAAGGAGACCTAAATATATTAAAACAAAGCATGTGCATAAAATGAATTAATGAAAAACATAAAATATTCCAAAATAAAGCTGCATCTTCTGTTTTAGAAAATGGCACTACATGTAAAAATGTCAGGCTTTTGTTCAGAAAAGGCTTTTAATTCTAACCCAGTATGCTTTATCTCTAAGCAGTTTTGCAAAAATGCAACAGCTTCTGTCTCTCAGATCTTTCTTGATACTAACTGCCTTCTCAATTAATTATCTCATCTTTTCATCAATTATTACATTTCCTACCTTTGAGTTAACGATGCCTTTGCTTGGTTGCATGTAGGTAGAATTAAGTTTAAGGATAAAGGCACATTATTTAAGTGACTTGCAATCATTCATGTTATTAAACGGAGATCAGAGGACCATTAAGGTGAAGTTGAAATTTCCGGAGTATTACCATCCTGTGAAAGTTATTAATCAGCTACATCACAGTGGTCTGATTGACCACAAGAACTCAGAGGCCTTCAATTACGTCACAAGGTCTACAATGCAGCAACAACTAACAGTCTATGTCTCTAGAGGGTGAAGGGAGAAATTATCAAAAGTTCATGTCTAATCTCCAGAGATAAAAAATAATTTAAGATCTACCGTTTCTCGAGTATTAGTAAGATATCATGTTATATAGCCATGTAAATTAGGAAAAAATAAAATTACATTTAAAGATAATACTGCAATCCTCAACTAGAAATTAAAACAAATAATTTTATATTTATTGTAAATATTAAATCTCCAGAGATAAAAAATAATTTAAGATCTACTGTTTCTCGAGTATTAGTAAGATATCATGTTAGATAGCCACGTAAATTAGGAAAAAATAAAATTACATTTAAAGATAACACTGCAATCCTCAACTAGAAATTAAAACAAATAATTTTATATTTATTGTAAATATTAAATCCCCATATATACTTAATTTCACTTTGATTAAATTCTAATTCTCCAATGTTTGTATCTTCAAAATATGTTCAAGGTATAGTATAGAGAATCACAAAATCATTATCTTTAACATTAAATTAATTTATATACAATATAGAATAAGATAGCTCTTATATTAAATGTCCTCCAAATCTACACAAAATCAAAATGCTATTTTCACTTTGTGGTTATTTAGGATGCTAATTAATCAACAGTGAATCAGTTACTTATAAGAGTGTCATTATTCTTATAATAGTGCACAAACTATTATACTTATGCCATAGGACACTAAATTATTTGGTTAATTTATAATTCTTTCAACAATGAGTACATTCATGGAGATCATTTTATATCTGTAAGAACAAGAGATTATACAGAAACATAGTTTCCTATAGTAATTTAATAACAAAACCAAGAACAGTGAGTCACTATTTTTTTAAAATGTGCTTTGAGATACATAGTTCCTTATTGTGCATTAATGTTTTCTGTGTGTCTTGTTTTATGACTATTTTCTGAAGCTTGTATCTAGTTACTGACAGATGGATTTTTTTATAATTTTATTTTATTTATTTATTCTACTTAGGTATACTGGATAGCAGAATGCATTTTGATTCATTGTACACAGATGGAGCACAACTTTTCATTTATCTGGTTGTATGTGATGTAGAATCACAACATACATGCAGTCATACATAAAGCTAGGGCTATGATGTCCATCATATTCCACCAATAGATGGATATTTTTAAGGTTGCTAAATGTTGAATGGAATTTGAGTGGCTACTTGACTGCAAAACATAGATAAAAGGTGTAATTATTTAATAGCTAAAAGAACACAAAGCTATTATTTGAGCATAAATCAGCACACAAAAATATCACAAGTAAAACTGATGTTCAATATTCATTATAACTAGACAAAATACTTTCACTATAGAACTATACAATTAATATAAAAATAACCTTGTTACACAGGACACTTTCTCAATAGAGATATCTATTATGAGATTCTATATTTACTCTCATTTGAAAAATGAAAACAAGGAAAAAAAGCTGTTATAGCTCTGTTCTCAATAATGTGGTTCTACTACAAAGGTTATTATTTTAAATGTTTTCTGGCTTTGTTAAGTATTAAAGTAAAGCATAAACATTAACTGAAGCAAATTTGCTACAGAATAACAATTTTCTTGACATAAATTTGTATATAACTATGTGGAACTGATATTAGAACTACATGGTCACGCAAAAGTTCCTTTCTTAATTTTCAGGTTCTTTTTTTCTTTTTAAAAGATTATTTATTAAAACTACATAGAGATTTTATCTCACTCCAGTTAGAATGGCAACCATCAAGAATACAAATAGTAATAAATGCTAACAAGGATTCAGGGAAAAGGGAACACTTACACACCATTGGCGGAATTTTAAATCAGTACAACTGCTATGGAAATCAGTATGGAGGTTCCTCAAAAGACTAGTAATGTCATCACCATATAACTGAGCTACACCACTCCTTTGTATTTATCCAGAATCGCTGCAGTTAACATGCTATGGAGCATGCATAATCTTGTTTATAAACATGCATAATATGCATAATCATATTCATAGCTAAACAATTAACAACAGCCCTGTCATGCAACCAGCCTAGGTGTCAGTCACAAGATGAATGGATAAAGAAAAGGTAATATATATATATATATATATACACATACACACACACAACAGAGTTTTACTCAGCTCTAAAGAAAAACAAAATTATGTCATTTGTAGGAAAATAGATGAAAATAGAGAATATCATGTAATGTGAAATAAACCAGACTCAGAAAATGAAGAGTCTTATGTTTCAATCTATGTGATAAGGGATAAAGAATAATGTGATAATGTGATAAAGAAAAGTGGGGGAAATGTTAGATTTCATAAAAATATAAGAGAGACCAGTAGAGTAAATTATGAGATTCAGGGAAAGAAGGATGGGAGAGAAAGGAAAAGTACTGGGGAACGAAACTTACCAAATTATGTTATGTGCGGACATAAACTTATCACCCTGAACCTCATTATTATGTATAAATTATACTGTATCAATGAAAAATTTAAGGTAAAATTATCATTTACATACTTCAAAATATATAACACTTAAATACTCAATTTTATGAGTTGATAATTTTATATGCCTATAAATTACCACCCAAGCAAGATATAGGACATTTCTATTACCCTAGAATATTCTCTTTTCACTTCCCAATCAATGGCCATCTTCAAACACTTGTCTTTTTAATTTCTATCTCCATAAATTATTTTTACTTTTCTAGTAAAACAAATGCAATGTAGTATGAACTCTTTTGTGACTAGCCTCTTATGTTCTGCATAATGTCTGTGACATTTTTATATTTTCATACATGTATCAGCAATTTCTTTGATTTATTATTGCTGAATATTCTGTTGTATGAAAATACTACTCTTTGTTTTTATCCGTTCAATTTTTTGATACATTATGTTATGGATGGGTATTTGGAAATTTTCCAGGTTTTTATTAGTATAAATAAAACTTCTATTAATATTCATGATAAAATTCTTTTGTTAAAGTTCAAGATAGGACCTGGGCGTGATGGTGCATGCCTGTAATCCCAGTAATTTGGGAGGCTAAGGCAGGAGGGTTGCTGGTTAAGGGCCAGTTTGGGCAATTTAGTGAGATCTTGTGGATGCAGCTCAGTAGTAGAGTGTTTCTGGGTTAGAGTCCCAGTACAGAAAAGAAAAAAAATCCAAGATAGACTGGAAAGAACTTTTTCAATCTGATAAAGAGTACCTATGAAAAATCTAGCCATCTTCACACATCTTCACAATTCTTATTCTCTTGAGGTGAAGAACCAGGAAAGTATGGCTAAGTATTTCTGTTTTAACACTGAATGAAACCCCTAGACAATGTAATATTCCAAGAAAACAAAAGAGGCATAAACATTAAAAAGGAAAAAATAGAGTAGGCATTGTTCACAGACTACATCACTGTTTCTGGAAAATATCGTTACGCATTCTGCAACAAATTTCAAAATCTTACACTTGAGCTGTCAGATGTTATATAATGTAAGTTAGCATATTAAAGGAAATTTTATTTCTATATAATAGTGTAAACCACTGAAAATGAAATTTATAAAATAGAATTTATGACAATGACAACCTTTTAAAGTTGACTTGTTCTTAAACTCTATTTGTCCATTTTGTCTTGCTTTGACGCAGACTTCTAGACCTCCCTCTGTCAGCACACAGAACTCACTTTCTGCTGTTCATAATAATTGGCTATAACAAAAAAGCATGCATATCTGGGGTAAATGCATTCAAAGGTTTGAAAGCTTAGATGATACTAAACCTTGTAGTAATAAAATAAATCATTAAAGAACTATAGAAACTTCTATTTATTTTGGACAATTTCTATGAATATAATTTGTACTAGCTTTTCAGTTTCAGTCATCAGTCAGTGACAGAGGAAACTAATTGTGACAAATATTATTAAGTTCAACTTGAGCATATTTTCATAGCTGTGTTCCAGAATCAGAAATCTGTGGAAATATAAGTATAATTTCTATCAGTTCTTTTGCTTTCTCTGAGGATTTCTCTAAAAAAAGGCACCAAAATCCCAAAACTCTTCATCTATTGTGAATCCTAGCATACCACTACATTTTTTGACATTCTTTTTTCCTCTTCACTTGATTTATTTGCTTACAAACTCCAAAAACATACCTGTTCATTCTTCTGCACAGAACTTTCTCCCACTAAGAATTTCAGTTGTTCTTTTTGTTCCACCCGATCAAGGATGTGCACACAAGTCCTTAATTACAAAACCAAGAGCACTTATTAAGTTGTATCCCTAAGCAAAGATAGTTGACTTCCTATGGGATACTGTAGACAGCTCTTAAAGTATTTTTTCCTCATTAAAGGCAAGATTATTAAAAACACAAATACATACTCCAATGAATGATGATCATCCCCTAATCCTTTTTAGTTTCCTTTTGGTGGTAATTATGAGTCAAAGCCATGATCAAAAACAACTTAAGTGCTCCTATTTCATCTTTTCAGATATTTTTTATAATGTTCCAAATTTAGAACACACATCAGAAGAACACCTCTTGAACAGTTCAGAATAATATTATTTATATTCAATTTCAAATACAATTTAAGATCAAAACCTATTTTACTTGAAAGGAATAAGAGCAAAGATCAAATGTTGGACTCCACTAGTCTACTAGTTCATTTGTGTTTTATGATTACATTTTAAAACATTGGTAACTATTTTAGGCAAGGTACATCCTAGGTCTTCAGTTCATACCTGTGAACTAATTAATAACAATTTCTTTAGGAATTTTTTCTAGTTCCCAGCATACTATCCCTTTCTCTCTCATTTTTCCCATTAAGATGAAATTAGTGTGACTCTAGTATGGATCAATATTCATTTGCTCGAATCAGCTTTGAATTCCAAATCTCAGGATGCAATTTTTGATTTCAATCATAGTCAGTCTGTAACAATGGCTGGCTACTAAACGATTCCCTGGTGATTTGAATTGGTTAACATTTCCAAACTAAGGCAAATTTGGTTGTTTACCCAGGGAAGATGAGTCCACAGAAAACACCTGGATTCTCATTAAGAAGATACTTGAAGTACTTATTTTTAATGTCTGAAAGTCATGTTGGGGAGAGGAAGCAACAATGTAAACAGAAACCCACAAATCTGAAAAAGGGTAGGCACTTTTTTTCTACAGTACACTCTTCCCCTTCTATAATAATCATCATTAACTGTACCAACAATTCACTAATTTTTAAAATACAGATATCAAAATTGCCAACTGACTGACCATCTTAAATTTTTGAAATAAAATGATTTAAAAATAATTGTATTCATTTTTCCAAAGATAAACTTGATTGTCTTAGAATACAAGGAACTATTTGAATCCCAAACACAGTTTCTAATCATTTGAGGAAAATGAACTTGTCTATTTTTACGGTTAACAGAATGGTTGGTCCAAATGTCCCTTCTAATATATAAATGTTTGTACTGTGTTGTTCATCTTTGAGTACAGTGTCTAGAGGGGAAAAAGGTAAAGACAAATTACTGCATTCACAACAGGAAACTTATTTTGAGCCTCCAATTCCCATGTAACATTTGCTTATAATGATGATGAACAGGCCAGATCTTCAGGAAAAATAAGCTATATGTAATTTAGAGTAATTCAGGAGAATTTAATTAAAGGATTACTTACAAAAGTACATGAAATTAAGGGGGAATCCATACAGGATATGCAGAGCCCTGTGTGTAGAGGTTAAAGGAACACAACCTAAAGAGAGTATATGAAGAGAACTAACTGCTGGGCAGATATTGTGCCCAAGAGAATGAAAGGGCCAAGATTGTCCAGGGCTGATGATGCTTGGTCGCCCTACTCAGAAATTGCATTAGAATAAGATCTGGAGCTTTTTTAAAATTACAGAAGTACAGCTTCTATCACTAGGAATTCTGATGTATTTTATGTAGTGTAGGCCCAGACACTTGCACTTGTAATTTTTAAAAGCTAAAATATATTATTCTGATATATAGATAATACTTCATGAACTGCTTGGCATTTTTGCTTGCATAGAGCATGATAATCATGGGCTCCTGGATATTATAATATTGTTACTTAGACAATTGATTACATTTCCTTTTCTAATCACCTATGTTTCTCCCTTCTGTGTGAGCACATGTTATACAGCTTTGTATTTTTAATTCATTCATTTTTGTCTATGCTTCATTTGGCAAAAAAGTTTCACCATCTGGGCCAAGTTTTTTTCCCTTGAAAGAGGTCCTAATAGTGCTCATTGGGTATATTCTGAGTGGATATGTAGGTGGATTTTATAAAATAAAATATTGCAAATAAGGGATACATGTGTCAACATAATAAATTATAGGGTTTCTTATTAATTTTAGTAACCCACAATTAATGTAGAATTCATATTTTATATCATAAAGGCTTCTCTGTTAATCTTTCACTGAGACTTCATACTTAATAGAAATGAGAAGGGAATTTTAAATATGAAAGAGAAACAAAATGCTGTTATATCTCTGAAAATTTAAATAGGGTTCATTTGTTCAACAAGCATTTTAGTTGGGAACACTAAAGTTAATGAAGATGATTTCATTAAAATGAAACAAGAGTTTCTTTTACTCCTAGTCTCATACTTTGTTTGATCTGATGCAATTATCATTTACACCTATTTGACAGGAATCACACTTTCCTGAGTCCTGAAGAACAATAAAATTATCATAGGTAGGAATAATGCCAGATATACTGTTGGCTTTGCTCAGAGAATCAAGACGAAATGCTAAAAATCACTTTCTGTGAAATTTTAATCCAATTATTTTCACTGAAATTCAGCTTTCAAAAATTGCTGTTTATTTTTGCCCTAGCAAAAAGTGGTTATGATGGGAACTGGGAGTGCCATTATGGAATTTAGATACATTCACAGACTACTTACATTGAGAAAGGCACATGCTAGATGCTAAATGAGATACATATCTCCCAACACTTATAATCTGGTTAACAAAAATAAGGCATGGATGTATACAGAATGTAGAGAAGGAGGGCCATCAAAATGGCAAACAGCCATCACAGCAATTAGCACACACACACAAAACTTGAAATTTAATCTAGAAAATAAAGTGTGGGTCAGATTGGTATTTTACAAAGGGATAAATGAATTGGATGGCAATAAAGGAAGTGGCATAGTATGAGTCCAATTTTTAACCACAAGGCTTTTGTCCTGTATGAGAAACAAGGAGCTCTGTTTTGTCTTCCTTACATTCAGATTATCTCTCTGAATCACAACCACACTTTATGTGCCTTAATTTCACATGATAATTGGATGCTGCAGAACTTATTTTGCTACAGATATATTTATATTCAAGCCTTAGGGGTAGTTATTACACTCACCTCCTGGATTTCTTCAAACTGAAAATGTTCACAAGTAAAATAAAATTGCTGTCTAAAGTCATACCGCATTCTGAACTGGCTACACCACTGTATAGCACAGAACATTTCCCCCCAGTCATTAACATATCAGAAGCCTGGGAGTGTATAACAAAGGTGTTTGCTCTGATTCAAGGGACATGTTTGTAAATATATTGAAGGAATTTGGCCATGAGGAAATAAAAATTCTAATATTGATATACATGATTGGTAGAGTGCTAGATAAGAACCTTTAGGTATCAGGAAGAGTAAGACCCTGGCTCTAAATATTAGATTACTAGGAAGTAAATCTTTCCATTGACCTCAAGAGAGGGAGAGTTGAAGTGACAGTGATTTGATGAGATGGAAAAACATAAAGCATAAAATACTTCTCCTTTTTCGACTTTGATTTTTTTAGAAAGTGATGCAGGTTTTCCACAAAAGGATCAAGCATTGTGTGTGGGGGTGGAAGCATTATGGGTAGATTGGTCGTTTATAGAATATGAGCACTATCTAGAGATGATTCAATGCTAAGTTTCCCAAGATATGCATAATTAATTGGATATGTGAATAGGATTACATTAATCTCACATTTTAATATAGTATAGCCTCTGGCAGCCCATCTAGGTTAAAAACCTTCACTGATATCCATGTGTCTTTCTTATTTGGTGACTTATAATATGAAATGTACCAGTCTTGTATGTCTCCCCTCTGTACCAATTCCCTTTTGGAGTAACACGAATTGAAGGGCTATATCAATTGTCATTCATCATTTTCCCCCGATGCATAGATATACTTTAAATATTCATTCAATTAATGTCATTTAGTAACATTACTGCCAATCAGAAAATTTTCTAGATTGCAATTCGTTGACTAAATAGTGTTTTTATATATCATGCATTCATCCTAGACTATGCCAACTTAATACAGTATCTCAAAAGTATTCATTCATTAATGCTATGGACTTGACAAACTCCAAACTAATGAGATAATGGCAATCACGATAAGATTTTAAAAGTTTGGAGACCATATCTTCAATGACTTCTTTACCTGGGTATTAAAAACATTTTTTAATTTGTTTTTACCAGAAACTATTTTTAACACTAATTTTCTAATTACCCAGCTAATAATTTCTCACAATTCACAACACTCACAAAAGAAGAAAATAACCATCCTATTACTTTAATATATGTTAAAATAGATATTTCCATCTTTCCAGCTATTTGCCCTCAAAAGTTTTACATTAGAGATTTTTCTAATCTAAATTTCTATATTTGTAACCTTTGTTATAGAAACAAAGATTTTTCTAAAAAAAATTTGTAATCTTTTTAGAAAGAGGTTACCATTATATCTGTGGGTTTACAGTTTCCTTATTTCAAAGCAATAGATATTAAAGTACAGTATATATCACAATCAATCACAATCTAAATGATGACAGTTTGAAAAACCCAAGTTTCTTAGCAGAAACACTTGTGAGAGAGGTACCCTTGCAGGAGTGATGCTTTACAAGGCCATAAAACTAGACTTTTTAACCCTCGGGACCCCACTGAGATAAAAGCCCCATAGATTATTACATACTATAAGGGTAAGGATGGTTTCTTAGATACCAATATACTATGATTGAAATTCCATTGAAGAAATTTATTCTATATATACAATGCTTTACATAGCTAGAGAATTTTCTGTAGCCCACTATAATTTGTTCATAAATTTATATTTACTGTATTTTGAGGTTATAATAATTTATAACTAATTAACTACACTTTTAGTGGGGAAAGTAATTAGAAATTTACTTTTCCCAAAAAGGTACTCACTACTTTTATTTAAAAATATCTTTTTGTTGTTATTTTACTCAAATAACCCCAAAGGTTTCCACATTTTTTGGTAAATGACAACATAGCTTTTGCACGCATAGGCATTAAGGTATTGAAGTAGAAAGCAGGTCCTGCTTCATTCAGTTTTACTCCCAGTTCATTTAACCTTTGTGCTTTGAAATAATCATTAGTCAACACTTATTTGATTACTAAACCTTCATTTCTTTCTCATTCTAAATTTTGTAATAGAGGTGGTGGTTATAGTGGCGAAACTGGCAAAAAATCAATTATTTAAAATCTTTTAAGTTGTAGGCAGACACAATATCTTTATTTTTATTTTTTTGTGGTGCTGAGGATTAAACCCAATGGCTTACGAGAGCTCTAATGCTGAGCCACAACCCCAACCCCCGCAAAAAATCAATTTTTTGAAACAGCAAATAATCTCATCTTTACCTGGTCTCAGACTTCATACTGGGGAGAATATTGTGGTTATGCTACTTTAATGCACCAGAATGACTGACCCTGAATAAGAAGTCACTTGAAGAAAGAGGAACAGCAATTTCATATTCATACAAATTCTATTTTGTTCCTTGAGGTAGAAATGTTTGAAATTAATTTTGTTATGTTTAGTAGTGGTAATGGTACTTAAAATAGTATTAATGCTAATAATCCAAACACTCCATATAAAAGGAACTAATTTGTATAATGTATAGGTTTCACATGGTAGACCAGGACCATAAATGTGAGATAGATTATTATAGGCTCAAAGCCTATAAATGTATGAATATTTCAATTCTTCAAATAACACTTAAAAAAAATTAAGTGTTATGATTTTCTCAACTTCAAATTATTTTCAGTAGTAACCTAGTACAAATTCAAAGGACATTGTTAAAAAATTTACAAAATGAACACACAAGAATGTTAAATATGTAAGATGCTACATAGTATGTTGAAAATATTCTGCTTTTTAAAAAGCAAAAAATTAAATTAGAATATTTCATTCTTTGTAACATCTAAACTTTGAAAATAAAACAATTAAAAGTTATAAATTACTTAAAATAATACACATATTTAGCTTGCATTTGATAATAATTTTACATTAAATACTATTAATTCTCCCTTCAATATTTTTGTCTAGGTTTTGGTAAACACATTTTAAAGTTTTTGTTTTTTAACACCTAATACATACCTTTTAATAGATTGAAATGGGCTGCAACATATTTAACCTAATTGAATTATTTGCTTAATTTAAAACTTTTCCTAACCTTACTTTGTTTTTACATAAATAATCGTCATCATCATAACTTTTAACACACGTTATATAGTAAGAGTTCAGTTATTTTAAAACATGAGTCACTTTCACAAAGCAAGTGGCAAAATAAATCAAACTATCTCTGTAGGAATTATTCTAAAAGAGTCTAAATGACCCTTGCCCTTTCCTCCACCCCCTGTAGATATGCATGAAAATGTAAAGAACTACATGAAATTCATTTAAAGCTTCCTAATTATTTCCCCATGTTTGGCTGACACAGTACTAAAGCTGAGGCTTAGCAAGGTCAAGAAATCTGGTTTCCCAGCTTCCACAGAAGAGTTTTGCAGCACAGTTTCAAAGTCAATTCTATTAAAATAAATCCTTAATAGGGAGTAAGCTACCAGGCAATCCACACACAACAGTTTCTTGAGGAAAATAATATTCTAGAAGCTCTCAGAATGAAGGGAAGATTTTAGAAAGGTGAAAATGAGGAAGTCAAAAATAGTTTCCTTCCTCCTTTAAGCTCTAACTAGTGGCCAGGTTTACTTTACTAAATGATCAAAACTCATCTACTCTTTCTCAGATTTTAATGCAAAATCCAAAAGGTCTTTCTCTGTCACATGAATAAAGTAAAAATTTCCACTTGCATTCAAATTCTTTGTGATCTGGTTTAAACTGTATTTCCAATCTTTTTTCTCACATCCCTTCTTTATCTACCTTATGTATTTCAGTCACATGTACTAGGTTCCTCAAATACTAAAATGCATTCCTTGAATTATTTTTCATAGCTCTCTTTAGCTAGAATTTTTCCTTTGCATGTGCAAATATTACCATTTCTTCAGGATCTGCTGAAAGCCTTCTCCAGTCTTTTGGAGAGAATTCATAGTTTCATTCTTGTGAATTTCCTTGGGACCTTTATGTCCTTCTACCACTAAACAACATTTTTTTTCTTGTATTACAAAAAGTAACATGTTTATCTCTTTTGCAAGAGGAAACCAGAAGGAACATACCTTATACATATTTACATATATGCAGCCAAGGATACAGTAAGTTTTGAATAAATAATGAATGAAAGAATGAAAGGTCAAATGAATATATGGAAAGTTCTTGAAGTGACAAAAATTTTTGGCTAGCGGATTAGCAGTGGAAGTGATATTAGCCAAATCAATAAAAACTAAGCTATACAAAAAGATACAGATTGAAGTTCCAATCATAAAAAAAGTCAGAGAAGTGTCTCTACTGAGAAATTTACAATTTCATCAAATAGACATTAAATGGACATATAAGTCATGTACAGAGTACTGTAATTCGATATACTGCCAGGATTAACGGATTTATTTCTTTTATATGGAAAAAAACACGCAGTGTTTTCATGTGTCACATGAGTATCCCCAAGAATTTCACTTTTATCTCCATAAAATCCACTGAGAAGGGCTTTATTAGTAGTATTCCCATTTCGCAGATGGAGGAATGGCAATACACAGGCTTAAGAAAATTCTACAAGGCCACAATTAAAATAAATGAGTTGTGTCTTGCATTATTAAATAAAATTTGCTTTATGTGATGATTATTTATTTTTGTAGAATGTTGACTGTCTTACAATGTGATATGCCCCAATTTATGGCAATGTGACATTTGGGAGGCTGAGAAACCTCAAAGCCATACTATTGTTTCTATTTTATTTTAAAAAGTTCAAATCAAAAATCAATTTTAAAAATCTACGTTTTTATTATAACAATAGTTTTGCAAGATGCTAATTCAACATACTTTCAACCAGGTATGGTGTGCTTTGATTTCCTATTTTTTTAAAAAAAATGAGAAAACCAACACTTTGCTGGGGAAATTACACTTTTGATACATTCCCTTATATTAATCCCAGTTTCACATAAAAATCTCAGAGCCAAGAGGCAGTGCTCAGTGTTACAGAAATGAGCCAAGGATGAACGAACACAGGACACTCAAGTGTTCTTTCTGATGCGTGGAAGATTCTGACTTGGTGAACTCTCACCCACACTATCACAGGCATCTGCATTCTGGGAGGGGTGTGGTGAGATCCTACTTAAATGACAGTGGTGAATAATCAAAGCTTTATATACTAACAAGCCAAGTTTGATTGTAATTCGTAGGTGTGGAATCATCCCTCTAACACATAATTATACACAATGACTAGTGAATTAGGAACAAATAAGAAAAGGACATGAGACAAACTTTCCAGGTTTGAAGAGGCAGGCTTTGAAACATAAGCTACTATTCTGCAGCCACACTGCTGCTATCACAGGAGTTCCTGTTCCAGACCATTTGGAAGTCACTGGAAAAAATAAGCAGCATTCACATCTGATGTCCCCCGCAACAGGCCAGCAGGCCACAATGTCAGTAAAACATCAAATTTCCAGCAAGATTTCATGTTGCTACTAAAATTTGAAGTGTGCAATTACTTTAATTTTATACCTTTCTTGTTCAGCTCAAAAAGGCTTTTTTTTTCCCTTTGGCAAGAGAAAAAAACATTCTATACAATCAGTCACATCTTGGCCTTTCAATCCACATGTTTCAAGAAAACCACCTCCTGTTTTTAATTTCATCTCAAACTATAGGACTACAAACATTACAAAGTTACATTTTTTGAAAACTATGCCCTAGAGAACTCAATTTTCATCTAAGAGAAATATTTTTTAAAAATCATGGCTTGGAATTTAAGAAAACTATTAAATGCCATTGTGTATATTCTATGCTAGTATATGTACATCTTTAATCAAGTAATTTAATGACTTGTTGGTAATAAGTTTGCTTAATATTTTTCCAAAAATAGTTGAATTGGATTTTAATAACATTAAAACTTTTTTCCATTTATTAATATAAAGGAACAGGGCTGGGGTTATAGCTCAGAGTTAGAGCACTTGCTTGATATGCACCAGGCTCTGTGTTCAATCCCTAGTGATCAACAACAACAACAAAATGTACACATGGTCCCTGACTCAAGGAAGGTTTGACTTACAGTTTTTCAATTTTACAATAGTGCAAAAGTGATAAGCATTCAATCTGTTTTCCTCACTAGTGGTCAGTAGTGTGATATTGTCTTGTGATGCTATGCAGCAGCAGCAAGCCATACTTCCTAGTCACTCACCCATGTAATCATAGGGTAAACAGCTAATGCTCTACAGTGTGCTGTAGCTAAGCTACAATGTTCAATAGATTAGGCATATTCAATGCATTTTTCACATATGATATTTCAATTTACAATGAGTTTATTGGGACATCATCACATCACTAGTCATGGTAAATATGACCAAAAGGAGGCCTCGCAAAGAATTATGTGAAGGAAGCCACACATGATTCTAATTATATAACATTTTGCAAAACCATAGAGACACAAAGTAAATCAGCGATTGCCACAGGCTGGCTAAAAAGAAGCAATTGGAAATAATTTGGGGTGATGGAACTGTTCTATACCATGACTGTGGTGATGAATGGATAATTACACATCTATTAAAATGAACAAAACTATACACTAAAATGATTATTTTACTCTTCATAAATTATTATTTAGTAAATCGTACATGAAATTATTTTCATTATTTATTTTCACATTAATTTCTCTAAACCCACTAGAAGATACAATGAGGAAGTATTATTATCTTCATTATTTCAAAAAAGAGTGACTTGATGCTCAAAGGTATTAAATAACTTATTTAAGGACAACCAACTAATAGGTATGAGATACATTCTAAATCTGAATTGCCCAATGCCTAAGGCAGAATTTCCCTGTTATGGTAGTATACTGTCTATTTGGGTTTCTTGGTATAATATTCAACTAAATTAAAATTAGTTAATTAAGATTAGTTTCCCACTCCTACATTTCCTCAAGGCATCTCATATTACGATTTCCCATACCTTAAAAAACTTTTTTAATATGGCTACCAGGCAAATGTAAATTTCATAATGGACTTAACATACTAGTGCATTATTTCTTTTGGCAGCTAAAAACAATGATTTAGGACTTAATTAACAGAGGACATCATCCATGTCACAGAAAGTAATAGACCCATTTTACATCAGATAGCTGACTGCTAAAATAGTATGTTCCAATCTGAGTAAACAATGTTTTGAGAGGAGCACAGACAAATGAGATTGTTCCCAAATAAAAATATACCCATGTGGCAGTAGGAATGTTTGGAAGAACAGGAAAGTATTAAACTGAGCGAAAAAGTGAAAAACACCCTAAACATATATGAAAATCAATGACACAAAAATTAAACAAATATTTGTTTATTGCTCAACAGAATAGAGCCAGAATCTGGTAGTTTTAGGTACAGCATAATATAAAATATGGATTAATATCTGTCACAAAATGGGTGATCATTTCTTGTTGAATGAACGAATGATAGCAGTTTATGCAACATAGAAGTGGGTGGCTTTATGAAATTGTCACATGTACCTTGTAGATTTCAAGGGTGCTTTGGAAGAGATTACTTACTACATAGATTGTTGGGAACATGGGGAATCCCTTCTAAAAATGTAGTGCAATGGAGGGAAAATTTGGAAGAGAGAGTAATGAACCCAAAGTCATGTAATGTATGAGTAGGCTTAGAAAGTTAGTAAATTAGGAAACAAATTTTTGCAAAATTAAGCATTTTTAAGGAAAAGTGCTAGTTGGGGAAATATGGACATCCACACGCAAAAACAAAGTGATTCTAAATATAGGCCTCACACTTTTCACAAAAATTAACTCAAAAATAATAATAGACAAATATATATAATGAAAAACTATAAAACTCTTAAAAAGTAGAAAATATAGGTGGCCTTAGATAAAAAAACAAACAACAGCATAATACATGAAAGAAAAAATGCTAAGTTAAATTTTATTAAAATAAAAATTTTTACTCTATCAAACACCATTCACAGAATGGAACAATAAACTACAGATTGGTAGAAAATGTTTGTGAAACACATCTGAGAAAGAACTGCTTTCTAAAACGTAGAAAGAATTCTTAAAAATCAACATTAAGGAAAGAAACAACTCAAGTATATGGGTAAAAGATCTGAACAGACAACCATGGAAGTTACACAAATGAAAAATGAGTGTATGAAAAGATGCTCAACATTATATATCATTAAGAATTGCAAATTAAATCCATAGTGCAGATAGCACTATGCATTTACTAGAATGGCTAAAATCCTAAAATCTAAAACACTGAAAATACCCAGTGCTGGGAAGGAAGTACAACATTGGGAGCTCTCATTCCTTGCTCTCTTATTTATTGCTGACAGGAACACAGAATGGTGGTGTAATTTTGACAAATATTTTGTATGATACTATAATGGTAGAAACATGTTATCAAACACTTGTCAAAACTCACAGAATATACAACAAAAATGGTGAACCCTACTGGATACAATGGACTATTTTTAGTAACATATTTATGTTGGCTTATTAATTGTAATAAATGTACCACTCTAATGTAATATGTTAATAAGAGAAGAAATGGAGGGAAGAGGATGAAGGCTTATGAAATCTTACTACTTTGAGCTTTACAGAAGTTCCTAAAACCATTCAATTGAAGAACCTAATTCCAATTATATAACATGCTTTTCAAATAATTTTAAAATAATTATTTTGTGCCATGAAGTCCAACATTCTTTTTTGATCTCTTTCATGACAACATATTTACTGAACTAACAAATTAAGTGGAAAAGAGATTTTCTTTTATAATTTTACTAAAATTCCTTATTTATGCCTCAAACCAAGATTTTGCAGACATAAATATATAGGATACCCTAATTTATCTGAATGTTGAATGTAAGTTATTTCTTTACTATTATATTTTAGCATAAATTGGTTATTCTTTTTAGTCGTGAATTATGTGAGACTCTTAAAAATCTATATTCTTCATTAGATCTTTTCCATAGCTTCCTTCTTGTAATATTCTCTTAATTTAGATCAGTGAATATATTTTACTTATGAAAGCAGATAAAAGTTTTTAGTAGGTACATCTGTCACAAGACTGGTCCTTGATTAAAATGAAAGGCACTATGTAACATCTTATATTTATTTTTATTATATTCTATTGCAAACTAGCAAAAACATGATCTCTACATTTAAAAGAATAGAATTTCTGGGATTATCTAAGGGTGATTTAAAAAAATATTATCCCTTTAGTAATGAAATTCATGGTACCTTGGTCCAATATGCCTACGTGTAAATGATGTACATTCATTCAGATTAAAAATGCACTTTAACAAAATGAAGAAAATAAAAATGGCTTGCAACACAATCCTACCACCTGTAGTAACCATGATGTATAGTTTGAGATGTACTTTTATCATTTATTATACCTCTATTATACAGATGTTTTATATCCACTCTTTGGTAGTTCTCTCTTCCCTACTCCCAAACTCATTACTTTGAACGTATTTCCAAGTTACTAAAGTAAGACTTTATAATAACCTTTACACTTAGTTTTATTATATCAGCAGTGTGATTTTTAAAAGGTTTCCATATAGTCATATATTCTTATGATTTAAAATTCATGAAGTAGGAAAAAATATACAGTGGTATGACCATGAAAATTCTTTCTCTTCACCATCCAAATTCTCTTTTCAACAGGAACCAATGATACTATTGTCTTACATATTTATCTGAAGACAATTTATGCACATAGACTTTTCCTATTATTTTTTTAAGAGGGTGTTATACAACACACTTAGTTCTAAATCTTGGAGTTTTTCTTCTTTAACTAACCATGTATCTTAAAGAATATTTCACATTAGTACAAACTTTTCACATGTCTTTTTATAGCTTCCCACTCCTGTTTAATGGATGTACCACAATGTGCCTCAACAGTTCCTCATGATGGGCATTTTATTCTTGCAAACAAAATATCACTGTGCATTCTTTATTGCACACATAAAAATATATCTGTAGTGTAGACTGGTAGAATTGTAATTCCTGGTAGAAGGATTTTCATTTAAAATTGATGGACAAAGTCAAATTGCTGTCATAAAAGTTCTACTTATCTTTATTTCCACAAATAAAGATTACTTTAGTTCATTTAAGCCCTACTTAAATAGCCCTACTTAGACGGTGTTGCATTACTTAGCTGTTGGCCATCATTTGTTATTTTCAAGGTTCTGGTGAACATATTAGCTTTTAATAATATTTGTACCAACCAAACTGATTTTTCCTGGTTATTAAATCTTGTGTTTCCTCAAGACTATAAATTATCTAAATTAATTTTCATTAGGCTCTCTCACCAAATTGTATTATTGTTACTAATGGTTTTTCAGGTGATTCTCTTGATTTTTCCCTGGACTCCTCCATGTTTGAAATTTTAAAATCTAATATTCTAGCCTTTCATTTCATACTTTTGTTCTTCTATACATTTTCTATATTGTTAGAATATGTATGTCTAATCTATTTACTTCAGCCTATCTTTACTCTCTTCTAGACCATTTCCTATAATTCATCACTTCAACTGCTCTCCAAAATCCTTAACTCTTCTTGTTTTCTCTATCTGATATAAACCTAAATTTCAAATCAACCTGACAACTTAGATTTTTGTGCTCTGGAGAAGTGTTTCTGAAAAATAGAAGAGAAAGTTCAACGTGTCCAGCAGTCATTCACCATTCTGTCATTGGACAATTCTCTGTCTCTTTTTTCAATGGTGATATTTTAATTCTTCACCACATCCTGTAAACATTCTACTCTATCCTCCTTTCCTTCATTTACATAAGATGATTTTAGCAATTACTGAGGGAAGCCATCAAAACAGAATTCTTTTTAACCCACCACCCATTCTCCAGGTTCTATTCCCCATGGTCACAAACAACTTTACCATCCATACCTCAGTCCCTCCATTACAAAGCACATAAGACTGACCTTGGTATGTATGCTTAACTTCTTCAATGAATCCCCATTGCTTTTAGGATGAACTATTCAGCATAGCCTGCCATATATTTAATGAGTTAAATTCCATTGTTTCCCCACTTTTATGTCTGCTCACTTCCATTAGCCATTTATAATCCCATGCAATTTCCTGATTTTCCATTTTCCCTAATCCAATCATCTCTGAAGACCATGTCCCTTTCTCTTCTATTCACCTTGTTATGTCTCTTTCAAGACTCAACTCAACTCAACTTTTAATTCTTGGTCAGGTATCCCTTCCAGATGGTCTCAAGTTTTCTACAGTGAGCTTTAATCATAGTATTTACCACAATGAATAGTATCATCTTATATGTTGGCATCCACTCCATTAGGGTTCTCATACAGAGTAGAATGCTCAATAAATATGCTGAAAAACAGTTACACATAAATAGGTTTACATTTATTATTCAACTTACTTTTTTAAACATTTAGCTATCACTGTTTTAAGAATTTCTAATGCCAGATACATTTATTTGAAAATAAAATCAAAATTAATTGATATTAATGATTTTATCCCCTAAGCATTCTTCATTCTCATGGCATCTCATTCCATTTTAACAAGAAATTAACCTATATTCATTGTAAGTAGAGGGTGAATTTGCTGAAAAGTACATATAAGTTGGCTTTATGATAACATTTGTTGATGCTTCTTTTTGTGACTTTATATTGTAATGCCTTACCTACAAAATAAAATGTTATTGATTCAAGTTAAAAAATTAATCTTTCTTCTTATCAGCTATAAAGTTTAAATGGCAGGTAAGGATTACTATTTTCCAATTTTGACTTAGCGTTTCTTTTTGGTATGATTATGAACTATATTTTGTAAGTTTGTGAGCTTTATTTCTCAAAAGAACTGCTTCAATGCAGTTTTTTCCTAATACAAAAGAAAATAGAGTAGTTCTATAATTAGGAGAAAACACAAAGCAGTGTCATATGGAGCCAAATTTGGAAAGTGAAATGAATTTCTGTTATAAGACTCAGTATTTGAATAACAAACAAGTAACAAAAGAACATTTTTAGGTATAGTAAAGAACCCTGACAGTGTCTTTTAAATTATGTGGGGAAATATTTATTATCAGGTAATGACTGGAAATATATAATTGTATTTCTGTGACTTCATGGTTTTGGAAATTTCTACAAATACCTATATACCACCAGGGCATAGAGAAATAGGACTTCCTGTTTATTTTCTTTGACACTGTAATATCATTTAAGTAGCAAGCCATCAACTATTACATGCAAGGAACTATTAGAAAAAAGTACTAATGAAGTTAGTTATTTTAAATAGTCCAAATTTTGCTTTGTGATATGTAAAATAATAAAGTTAAGTCAATAGGATATTTAAATTTATGCCCTAAAATTAATTTTTAAAAGCAGATGCCAAAGGGTTTTTGGACTGTTTACTTTAAGAAGATACTTGTTGCAGATATTCTCCATGCCAGAAAATATGCTTGGCACTATGACTGACAGTTTAACTTATCCTTTATAGATAAGATAGACTTTGATGACTCATGGATGTCATAGTGTAATTTAGAAGTCAGAAAACAACCTAAACAAGTTCAGCACAATTTGGTAAGTAGTAAAAAGTATAAGAAAGCAAAAACATTAAGAAAAGGTATTCTGCCTTGGACTAACATAAGGTTCAGTTTAAAAGGAGAAGTAATTCAAGTTCAAAAGCTTGAGATATGCAGAAAAGAGAAAGACATGCAAGTATTGAAATAAGCTTAAAAGAATCCAAATATTGTAATTACAAACATTGTAATTAGGCATAATCTATGACATACATGTTTTAAAAGGACAAATTAATCCCATCAATTTAGGGAGCTAGTGTGTGTATGTAAATATATATGTATATATATATATATATATATATATATATATATTATACAGGAAAGCAACACATAGATAATCTACATGTACAGATACCACTATATATATGTGTGTGTGTGTGTATAAATATATATACAATAAATAATATATATATATACAATAAATATATATAAAATTTGAAGCTTAAAAGAACTAAGTACCTCCTGAGTAGTATCACAAATACACCCATGGACCATACTTTCATCAGTAAAAATTTAAACAAAGCAATAAATATTCTCTTGTTTTCTTGCTAGTTGCCACACATAATTTCAAAGTATAACTATCTGATTATCATTAATAAGTGTTCAACAATGATTTATTTATTTATTTTTTAAAAAATTTTTTAGTTTATTTAGTTGCATTTCAAGTCATAGTACATATATAGAGTTCTGTTTTTCCAATTCTCTGGTTGCAAACCAGATAAAGTCACACCATTTGTGTCTTCATACATGCACAGAGGGTAGTGATGATGATCTCAATCAACCATGTTTACTGTACCCATTCCCCTTTTCCTCCCCCCTCTCCCCTGCCGTGTCCAGAGTTCCTCCATTTCTCTTATGTTTCCCATTCCCACCCCCCTTATGTATCAGCATCCACTAATCAGAGAGAACATTCGGCATTTGGTTTTTTGGGATTGGCTTACTTCACTTATTTAAAAAAGTATATCATGATCCAATCAATGACCTTTTTTAGTAGGTTTTATACTTAAAAGTTTTTTTTTCTTAAGAGTATATACTTTGTAAATTTTTAAAGAATTATAACTATAGTTTGGTAGAAAATTTTGTTTGGTATTAATTAAGATTTGGATTAATACTGAGGTAAAAAGACATTAAGAATAGCAATAAATAAGTGATTCTTATAACAAATAATGAAATAAGGCATGAGATTTCACAGAATGCATAAAATACACTTAAATAAGCAAAGTGTTATAAGTCTAAAATGATGTCATACAGTACAACTATAAAGACATCATTTATGAAAAAGTGTTTCTGAATGTGAAAATGTTAATATGTTCCTTTCTATAGCACGACAAAACCACACATTATATGTAGTCAGAACTCCTTAGGACATCTGGTGAATGTTAACCTAGCAGATTAACATTAAATTGAAGGAAAAAAAGGCTACCAATCAAAAGAAAAATGAAAGCCACTGCTGTCAACAGAAGCATTTAAAAATTTAAAAGTGAACTCTACTATTTATATTACAACTATGGTTGGAAAAGTGGCTTTGTGAATGACATCTTGTAATAGCACTTCTCTGTTGCTACATCGTTTAGGGATGAAGAGAGACCAGCTTTTCTTCTTTTATAGATCAAACACAACTTCCCAACTCTGTACTCCATTTATTCTTCAGAATGACAATTGGCAAAGAAACTACAATTCTGTAAGTGTTAGTGGCTGTGAAAAGGGAGTAGAATTAGTTTTTTTTTTTATAAGCATTTGCATTGTCAGTATAAAAATAAAATAGAGATTCTTAATTTTAGATTAGTTCTTTTATTTTTTGGAAGTTTTATAAACTCTGTATTGTTGCTAAATGTATGGATGCTCAAGGCAACTGCTAAAATTGAGCGTGGAGGGCAATTATGATAATTCACTATAAAACGTACTGTAATATCTTTGTCAGAGTTAAATGCCTGAATGTTAAAGATTCAATTTTTTTTTGACTAATGTAATTGTACTTATTCCAAGATGATGTAATGTAGACTAGAGCTTCTTATGATGCAATGCTAACAAAATGTAGCATATTAATGTATTCTGCCTTTATGAATCTTGATCACTTATAGTCAGGATATATCTTATTCATTTGTATATTACCAGTCCCTGGCAAATAGTAGGAATTCAATGATTATTTGTTGAATGAAAACCTTTAAAATAGGTTAATAAATACTTAGGGAATACATGGCAAGCAATAATTCATTCATTTATTGCTCTCCTTGGAGGAAGGTCAATAGCATGGTACTTTCAAATTATAACCATAACAGAGAATGGAAGTTAGCAAGGAAGAGTATGTATGCTGGGGGTGCCTTGGGTTAACATTTGTTTGTGCCACTTACTAGTGGTATGAACTTCAGGAAAGTCATACAACCTTTGTGAAAGTCATTAACCTCCGGCCTTCCACATTTATCTATCTATCTATTTAATTTTGTGGACAAGTTTACTAAGTTGTTGAGGCTGGCTTCAAACTCATGATCCTCCTGCTTTACCCTCTCAAGTAACTGCAATTACAAATATCACCATGCCCGGCCTTTGCCTTCCTCTTTGGTAAAATGGTGATACTAAGTTGTGATGGATGTTTTATGAAATGGATTAATTAATTTGGGCTTTTAAAGAGGCATATGATTGAATCTTGAAAGGCCCTTTATTAATGTATTCAATAATTTTGTGGGTCCACAATGATTGAACATCTGTGCTAAGCACTAGGGAGCAGCACCCCATGAAATCTCTGCTTGGGAAAGCCAAATACCTCTCTTCCCTACCAGTTTCTTGGCCTCCCTGTATTTTGGAGTTATGAGCATTTTGTTCTAGGAACAGAGAGAAGATACATCTAAAGTACAATGAAAGAGGAGTTAAAGTACCTTTGGGTTGAGTTTTGAAGCATGAATATGGGCTAGATAGTTGTCAGATAAAGTTGAGGTTGAGACTGGGGTTCTAGGCAGAGAAAACAGAATGGATGAGAGATATTGGAATTGAGACAACATCAGAAAAGTTTTAGGCAATCAGATTAGATGAATTGGTCATGTGTAAATTCGTATGTAAGTCTTTTTTGAAAATATAAATTCTCAAGATAATAAGTAAGCTAACAAAACAAAAAATTACATGGAAATTGACTTAAAGATAACTTCAGCTCAGTCAACCTAGGCCTCCAGAAACCAAGAGACTGAATAACTGAACTAATTTGTTAATGCTTAAGAAGATAAGGAAGCATGAAGAAGCCTTTATTATTTGATTATCAAGAATTTTGGCAATTGACTTTGCCTTTTATCAAGTATAGGTTAAATTCATTTTTTGATGATTAAACTTTGAGTGACATAATTCTTTTATATGAATAAAATTGTCCAACATCCTATAAATTACTACATTTTCTCTAAAATACCAAAATATGGGCAATTTAAGGTACTTCTTTGAGGAACACTCAGTACTTTTGGGACATGGCTAAATCATGGATTTATTCTATTTGAACTTGTTTTTCCTCAGTCTGATTAAAAGTTTTTCCTTCTCTCATAATGAGCTCATTTTTCCTGTTGGAAAAAAATAATCCCATGTTTCTGGTTTTGTATCCCACAGGGGATACTTTATCTTTTATAGCAGACTCAAGGCATGCCTTATCTAGTCCTGAACCCTGAGCAATTTCAGTAAGGAAAATAAGGCATCACCATGAAGAAAGCACAGTCTGTTTTGAAGTGACATTAACTGAACAATCAAGGGAGACTGATGGACTCAGCTAGAGATGCACTCCCATAATAGTCTCTACTTTGAACTATTGCCTAATTAATGCCCCCCAATTCCCTGCTATGCTTGGCTCCCTTTTGTTTTCCATAGTATAATACAAAATGCGTAGCGGTGCATTTTGTATTATACTATGTTTAGTTATCCCAAATCATTCCATATCTTTTATGCATTTATTAGTTTTTCTGGAGCTGTGAAGAGTATCCTCTGCATTTAGTTTCTAGTGCATAGCAAAGCCTACTATGTACAATTGTTAGAGTTTATTCATTCATAAAATTCATAAAGTAAGGATTTCTTGACTACCTTCCACATGCCTAGTCCTATGCAGGGAACAACACAGCTCATGGAGTCATATCCTTAAAGTGGATAGTGCATCCAAGCCTTCTTCCTCTTTCACTTCTTGGTAATGAAGTGAGAAATTTTGCTCTGCTACATGCTCCCACTGTGGTATGCTATTTTACCACAGGCCCAAAAGCAACAGGAACAATGGATCATGGAATGGAACCTTGAAAACAGTAAGCCAAAATAAGTCTTTACTTTTCATAAGTTGATTTATCTCAGGTATTTTGTTATAATAACAGAAAACTGACTAACACACAAGCCAACAAAATATGCTTAAGATGATATTAAGGAAACCAGCAGGCTTATTTACCTTATTTCTGAGTAAGAGTTATTCATGTCATTGACATTGTATCCCTGAATACAGATAATATCAGCATCAGTACAAGACAATTGTTCGAGACTAAATTAATTGTGCTTTCCTTTCTCTATGCTGCCATAGTGCTTTAAATATATTTCTCTGATTAAAGTCTCTTATTTTGACTTGTTCATAAATTATGTGTTCATTTCTCTTTCTTGCTAGATTTCAAACTCATTGGGCATGGACTTTAGTTTGATCTTATTTATATTCATTACCACTAAAAAGTATTCCTGATATGTAGCTGGACAGATAAACTATATGATAAAATGGTGCTCCTTACCTTTCATATATCCATATTCACATCTTTTTCATAGATATCAATTCTGAAGTAGGTTTACAGAAGATCTCACAGAAGATCTGTGAGCTCAGGGTACAATTAAGCACCTCTGGTTATAGAATTGTTAGCACCATTGAATGTTTTAATAGACATGGACACTAATTACATATGTATTTGCACACAATGCATATGCATGCACGTTTGTGTAAAAGCACTACTTACTCATATGAAGCAATATGATATAATATCACATAGCAAAAAATTATGAAGATAATTCTTAATACTCAGAAGCATCAAATTCTTTGACAATCTAATTAATTCCTTAAAAGCTCTGATGAGACACAGTAGGAAATACTTTACTGCAGCTATTTTAAGCAGTGTACTGAAATAAGAAAAATGCAAACTCCTGTAGATCAAGATTATAAAATCAGGAAATGGCCTAAATTCTCCTTTAAAAAAATCTGAACTCTCTTAATTATAGATATACATATATATGCAAATTCAAAGAAAAAAGTTTTTTTTCTTTTAGATTTTATTTAATGATAAAGTTATTTTATATTTAGGTGGAAAAGGTCAAGAAAAATATGTGAAAAGTTCAACACCAAGAACATAGTGTTCCGTGAACAATGCAATTCTGAAAGCTATGACAGAATTTCCTAACTCTTAAAACATTTTCAACTGGCCTGAGACTTGTAATGGAAATAACAAGATTTACAGTATCTTCCTTCATAGGAGTTCTACAAACAATGAATTCTTTTACCAAGACATCAATATTGATAGCTCATGCTGTATTTTTTTACTAGAGGAGAACCAAAATAATTTCATGCTATAGATGAAGAAGAAAAAATATTATTGGGCATAATAATATTGGCAAAAATATTGTTTGGGTTCTAAATGATTACTGATACATTTTTACAGCTACATTTTGCTTTATTGAAACAATATGAAGACAGCTGACTTGCTTCAGATTCTGGCAGCACAAAATTCCACTCCAGCTCTAGTTAGCAACTTAGGGGAAAAAAAGAAGCATCGACAACAAACTGACTGTCACCCTGAACAAAGTTGGAAAGGTCAATATGATGCTTTGATGGTTAGACAGACTGCCTTATGGGTAAGAATTTTTTTTTTTTTAAAAAGCATCTTTAGAAAAGAAGAGCTGCACTGCCCTATCTGTGGGGAACCATTTATTAAATGGGTCAAGGAACACATATTTCAAAGTAAGACTGTTGGCAATAAAGGGCACAGATTCAGTCTGTAATAAACACCAGCCTGATGTTCATGAAATAACACTGTCAGGCTGCCCTTTAGAACATTGATCCAACACTGGTAAATACCGGGTATGAGAACAATATAGCAAATACAAACCATGGACATTTTGTAATTGGATTAGGATGGAAAGCAAAGCATCAGGTAAAAAAACAAAGAAAAGTGACAAGAAATGCCAAATATTCTTAATTTTAAGATGCCATTTATAACCTCTTAGCCATAAAGCAAATGTGCTTGGTAGTATCAGTTAATTTAAAAGCATTCACTTAGGTGTTAGAAATGGCAAAAGAAAAAATACTGCAAGATTTTATTTTTGTTCTTTTAAGCACTTTGTTACTCCCTTTCTTTCCTTGCAAAAATCACCTAGTTGTAATAATATTGATGTTAACGTGTCAACTTTCTCTTAGTTTCTCAGAATTCAAGCATGATGAACCAAAAGGTAGGTAAGGCGTAACCTTAGGACAAATTCTAATTCATAATATCACTCAGCAATTTGGTAAATATGCATATATTATATAGAGATAAATATAAACACATGAATAAGTTGTAATTATAAATGAAATTGACCTTTATTGTCTTTGGATTGCAGACCTGAAATTATATTGAATTCATCAGAAATTTTTAGCATAGCATAATATCAATTTCCCTCTCTTTGGGCTTTTTTTTTTTTTTAAGAGTACTTTTAAAACCATTATCTGAATTTGGGAAATAATATAAAGATTGGTAGGAATGTTGAAGTAAAAATAAATACTCATAACAGAAGAAAAAACATTGTCTTTATCACACTACAAAACTCAGCAAGGTAGCTGAAATATTGCAGAACTAAAAGTCAATTCAAGTGGGTATTGATCCAAGGACAAAATTTAGCCTATAGTAATTCAGTTCTACTCTCTTTAGTTAGAGTTACTCGGATCAGCATGAACAGGAATTAGAAATGATTAATTGGAATCCTCCTACACAGTCTGATAGCTGTGACTTGCTGGAGGACTAGACCAAGCTTTGGTAGAAATATCAGACATCTGTCCTCAGTTTGCTCTTCCTAGCCACTGAGAAAAAATGCCCTGGTCTAAACAGAGCCCCACATATGAAACAGAAATGTGATAAAAGAGAAGGGCCATTTTCAAAAGTTTAGTGTTTTTTTAGGAACATGAAACTTGGCAGTTTACACTGAATCATTTGATGGAGTCTTTTTTAAAATTTCATCTCTTTTGCCTACAAAATGGGCAAAATTAAGCATAATAAGACAGGACTTAATAAGATGTTATTTTCCTACAGTTTAAAGTTAAATAAAATTCCAAAGAGTGCCCAACTTTTGCATGAAATACATGTGGAAAAAAATGCAAGGATATTTGCTTTTTGATAGGCCTTCAAAAAAGCAATTTAAAATTGAATAAAAGAGAAAGATATTATCTGAACTGTAGGTATTGTGAAAATTGTGCTGTGAAAATTAAAATACTAGTTTGTGCCACAGCCATAAATTACTAAACTAATTATCTAGTAGCAGGCATAACTGAATCATTCAAAGGGGTAATTAGCAATCAGACATAATGAGTACTGCTACTATTTCTTGTCATACTGTATTTAGCTTCCATGCAGCCTGGAGGAACTGAATTATTTTCTATCCTTCTCAGAGGGCATTACTGCTATATTGAGTGCATCAGCCCATATTATTACTCCCAGTAGTTTAATTCTTCACTGGACTGCACATTTCTGATTTCCCCTGTCAAAAGTTTCCTGGTTCTCCTAGGCCCTTTAAAGCAGTCATCTTCTTAGTAATCGTTCTTTAATATATATGTAAACTGCATCAGAACCAAATTATATATTTCCTCTATTAGTTTTACAGAATTCAGATTCTGTAATGTATGCTCTCATTTTACACGATATTTTCTAGGGTAATCCCTAAATTTTAATTATATGCAGAAATTAAGACATCTCTAGGACTTTTCATATATATTTTAAACAAAAGTATGAATAATGGTATAATTCAACCAATCATTCATTATTTGCTGAGAGACTTCTATGAGTTCAAATATGAGCCTGTGCCTTGGAATGTGAAAAGCAAGTAAAATGTATGTAGTTTCTGAATTATGGATCTTACAGATAGGAGACAGGTACTTAAATATTTGTAATACAATAAATGCAATGAATGATAAATGCAATGAAGAGACAAGAAAGATAGTTGATATGTATGCAGCATGCTACCACATGCCACTTCCTCTTAATGCCTTCTTATACTATGAATAAATTCAAGAGATTATATGGGAAGAATAAAATTAGTAACAGATCAGTTAAGGAAGAGATTACATTTCAGAGAAAAAAAATAAAAATGAAATTCAGTCCATTATTTTTATTCAGTTAAAATTTATCAAAGACCCACTTATATGAAAATACATTGATTTTAAACTTTAGCTTCCAGAAGCTAAAATTCAGAGATTCAGATTTAGAAATTTTTAGTGGAAACAGTTTCCAAACATCTCAGCCAAAGAATCAGCCTTGAGAAACACTGTGTGTAGGCTCTCAACAGTTTAAAGCAGCAATCCCTTCTTCAGCCCCTAGATTTAGACAAAGAATGTACAGGAACATTTAAGGTAGAAGATGGAATACAGTCATAAAGCAAAGGGCTTTGGAGTAATGAGAGAGAGCTTTGCAAACAGCATCAAAAGAGGATCATATGTTTTTGTTTATGTGTTTTCCCCAAACCATCAAGAAACAACATTTGTTCTTTCTCTGCTGCAAAGGTAGCCCGGCCTTCAAAGCTCCCCACTTTCATATTTGAGAAAAGACCTCACCTCCTGCAGTCCTGCTCTCTGTCTTGCAATAAAAATAGCAACTAATTATAAGAAAGAGATAAATATAAATATAGTCATATTTTAGGAGAGGCAAAGTTATGTTCTCTAAGGAATTAAGTTTTAATCTGATGAAAGGAGATCAGTTCATGATTAGCATATAAACAATGAGACCAGCAAGAGATATCTAACAGCTCAGGGGGCCTTTTTCTTAGAGCTTAATGTTCTTATTCCATTATCTGGATCGTACTGGACCACACACTTGCTGGATACTTGCATATTAACATCATATTTGAGAATAAAAAAGACTTAGTTTGCCTGCAGATTCTGAGTTTCTTTGGGAAGACTACTAAGCAAAGAAAGGAGGATCTAGCGTGGACCCCATTCTATATCAAGAATGGTATTTGCATAGTGAGTGACATATATGAAGCTGATATGGCCCAGGATTTTCAAGCAATATGAGGCAAGTTCTCAAACATTAAAACTATGAATGTTTATGAGTCAGGAAAGGTTTGTTCTAGTTTTTCTCCTTGTCTTCTTTTTCATCTCACTAGGGTAAAGAATGCCCCTATTCAGAGTGACAGAGGCAATACTTCCTGAAGTTAACTCCTCATGACAGAAAAAGATAGATTCTAATTACATAGAGTGAATAACCTTATATGCATTTTTTAATCATCTCCCTTCATAAATTGTCCCTAAGAATCCAGAAGCTGAATTGAGTTGAAAAAGAAAAAGATATTTTTTTTAAAAATTAATATTAGGGGCTGGGGTTGTGACTCAGTGGTAGAGCACTTGCCTAGCATGCACAAGGCACTGGGCTAGATTCTCAGCACCACTTATAAATAAAATAAAATGAATAAAAATTTTAAAAAATTTTTTGACAACTCAAAAAATTATATAAAGAAAACTTAATGTTGTTTTTATAAGTCATTAAATTGAAATTGACCATGAATTTCTCATTTCAAACATGTCAACAACTAAGCTGGAAAATTCTAAACTTTCTGCCTACTGCCACATACTCAAGTCTATGTGCACACATATATACACAAGCCATGCAACACTTTGGGTAAGAAAGTAGGTGTGTAAGGAGGGGCGGTGGAACAGTTGGAATAAGTCCCCACCAAAACTCATGATAGGACTTGGCTCCACTGAAACAGTTTTGATAGGTGAAAGAGTCTTTAAGAGTTGGCTGGGTCAGAAGGGGCCCTCCCTGCTGAGGGATTAGTGCCATTTGTGGGGCTGAATGGATTCTCATTGCCACAGGACTGGATTTGTTACTGTGAGAGCAAGCTGTTACAAAGTAAAGCTGCTCCTCCTATTCTGTCTCTTCTATACAATCCTGCTTGCTCTTCAGCTTTCTGCCATGAGTTGAGGCCCTTGTCAGAAGCTGAGCAGATACTGGTAGCAAGTTCTTGGACTTCTCAGCCTCCCAAACTCTGACCCAAGGTAACTTTTATTCTTTATAAATTATCTAGTCTCAGACATTCTGTTATAGCAAACAGAAAATGGAATAAGGCAGGCAGTCTGGAGCATGGTTGCTAATGAAGGCCACTTCTTCCACTTAAGGAGCTTTCCAGACATCAACCAAAATAACAAAATTGATACTTTCCTGATTACTTATGTATAAATTCATCTAGATGTTAAACCACATGGTCTAGCCTATGGACTATTTCTCCAGGAATACCAGGCAGAATGAAGGTATAATCTCTCTTTCTTTCCCATGTTTATGCATAAAATCTTGTAGGTTCTTCCCCAATCTCCTGTAATGTAATATTTAATATACATTATAATGTGTTCATTCCCTTTAAGTCAGTCTTTCAAACTAGAATCTTATAATAACCTTTTAATTTATAGATGGTTAAACAATAGAGGTATTTGAATAAACAAATACATAATTATGAGTTTTGCTCTGGTTCTTCACATGAATATACCTAAGTAAAATACCATCATAATTTTCATGTCTCCTTGGGCACTCAAAATCAGTTTTTTAATCTGAGCTTCCTCAAAAGTGTTTGCATTTCATCCCAGATATTTGAAGCAACCTAGGTATAATTAATACATTATAGTCATTCAATAAATACTTTTAATCTAAATGAATGAATGAATGAATGAATGAATGAATGACAGCATTTACAACATGAGAATCCAACATCCACTGCTGTTGTTTATTCCTAGCCCATCTACTCTCAGATGAACCAGGTCTTAAATAAGGTGTAGGTTAAAGGAAGGGATTTGTCTATCAGTCACAGATTATGGACCTGTGGATGACCTGAAAGGTGGCATGCAGAAACAGAAGTGAACTCAAACGACAGACAAGTCATCCCCATAGGTATCATTCAAAAGGGAGGGAAACCAGGGAGAACGAAGGCAAGAGGAAAGACTGATACAGACATGAATATTCAAACCTGAAGGACATCCCTGAGTAGATAAAGTGGCAGCTGCTCCCTAGAGGAGCCTGTGGCTAAGTCCTCAGGTCCCTGTGCAACATCAGTGACATAGGTAATGAAAAACAGTCACTGATATGTTAATTAGTGCCCCAAACTCAGATGCCTATTGGAGTCACACAATTAATATAAAGAACTGAGGCAGGCCCATGAAAGAGTATGTGAACTGACAGGACCTGAATGGAAAGGACAGCTCCTGCTCTGCATTGTAAATTCTTTTCAGCCTACAGTTTGACTCCAGCAAAATGCTAGCTATGTGTGAATTAAATAAATAAAAATTATCACCGTGCCTAGGAGAATACAATTCCAGTCCTCCTTCACAAATTACCTACCCATGTGGCATTCCAAAAATGTTTTAGCTCTTATTATACCTTCGGTAAGAGAACTGGGAATTATTTATTTATTCTTAATCAGTGAGGAATGTTCCCTACACTGCACCACTCTGAGGGCAGAACTTCATATCCACCTTAGGCTCTTACAGTCCTCCATCTTGACATTTTTATATTACGTCCTACCACCATCTAAGTCCCTATTCTATCACCCACAGATAAAATATAATCAATACTCAAGTGAGCTGGGAAGACAGGCTATTTCCCACAGATGTGCTCATGTGGTGATATAAGGAATACAGTCCAATTATCTTAATATGCAAATGAGAAAATTGACATCTCAGAAAAGAAAGTGACTTGCCCAAAGCCACAGAGCTATTTCATGAGACAGCCAAGATTAAATACAATTTTTTTGATCCACAGCCTGGTATATGACTTTAAAAGATTTTTCCAGAGCTATGTCCATAAATACAACTATTTCACAGTTTTTATTCCTTTTTACTCCCACCCTCCTCATATATTCTCTCCTGCACACAGATAAATATGCAGAGGCACAAAGATATACAATGCTTTCATTTTTAAAAATTGCTATGATTTTTATTCTTTCTTGGGCCTTATTATTATGGGCATTTTCAAGAGATCAATATACATGCTGCCTCCTTGAAGTACACAGAAACATTGCTCATGAATAATTTGCAGTACAGAACAGAGACACCATGCATTTTAAGAGAGGTGCACATATACCAAATACAGGGAACACACATAAACATAAGTATATAGTTACATACATAAAAATTAAAAGAAGTAATTCCAAAGAATTTTTAGAAATATTTCTTAGCACATATAAAATATGAAAGAAAGAAAACAAAATTGTTCTTTCCTCTTTTCCTTGATATTTTCCATACAATTTGGAAATTCAATACTTACACTTCTTATATAAATCTTTAAATGCAAGTATGAAAATTTAATCAAATATTGTCCTTTTAACAAACAGAAAGACTTATCAGAGAAATTAATAACATTATTGGATTAAACAACATTATATATAATATTGTATGTAAAAAATTAAAAGGCCATAGACAGATATTTATTTTGCCAAAAAAAAAGATATTTAGAATTATTGATTTTGTCACAAGAGGGAGCCCATGTTTCTCAATTAATACAAATACATTACAAGTAAATAGAGTGAAGGCAATTTGATTCTGACTAAAATATGAAGCTATGAATTTTATAGCATAATTCATTATTGATAAAAATATAAATTAATATTAAATATCAGTAGTTATCTCTCTTTTTTATCTGGCTAGAAGATGAGAAAAAATCATTCCTTCTGAAACTATGATATGTAAGAATCAAATAACACATGTAATACAGTTTTACTACAAAAATTTAAAAATCAAACCCTTGTTATAAAAGTGTACTTTTAAGAAAGAGTAAAGAGTAGTTAGTTATCTCCAGATTCAAAATTATGTATTAGATCTCTTCTAAATGAACATAAATCTCCTCTAATGTTGCTGCTTGGTGAATGGTAAATAAAAGAAAAAAAATGTTAATTATAAAGTCATGCAACTTCATATATTTGTAATATAAACACATATATATGCTTGAAATATGTTATTTGTAATAAAGATATACAATTTTAATGTTAATTTGAAATTAAAGATAAAAATTTAAAAATGACTGTAACTTCCTGAATTATATTTAACTCCTATAATTAAATTTTCCACAACTATCAGAGGATGCTTAGTAACCTTCCAGCATGGTTCTGAGGATTAATGAGATAATATAACAACACTCAGAGCATCAGTGTCTGGGATTCGTTCATCACTAATAAAAGGCAGTTTCTTTCTACCTTTTGTGGGAACACTACAGAAATATCCTTGAAATAAATATTTTAAGTCATTTTCATAAAATTAACCCCTCTCCTGCATAATTCTCCTTTTACCCACTGATTTTCAACACTTATTATGTCCTTTCTAATCTAAATTTCTCAAGAGTACCATGTATCCTACTATAATTCTATTCTCCCAGGAACTCCTCATAATTAATTTTTGAGTAAATTGAAACTTCCAAAAACCATGGGCATTTTTTAGTCTTTGTCTTACAGGATCCTTCTGAGACATATGAAATGTCACCTTACATTTATTTCTCCTAAAGATCATTCCTTCTGCTTCTTCACTGGCTCTTCTTTCTTACTCTTGGGTACACCTAGGGTTCAATCATGGCCTCCTTGTTGCTACTACTGATTCTGGAAATCACATCTCTTTTCTTGGTCTCACTGTCACTTTCAAAATGGATCTGTTGGAATGATCAATCTAGTATGCAAATCTAACCATTTCTCTTTCCTGATGAAAATTCTGCTGGCATTTTCGTTATCTAGGTAGAGGGAGGTGACTAGGAGGTCTAGCAATGTGTGTGTTCTGGCTGGTTTAGATACCTGTGGCTCATGTATGGTTTTCTTGTGTTCTGATCAGAGTTACTTTTCTACATAATATATTAGATAAAACATAAAATTCCTCTCTTCTGGCTTTTGTTGAAAAATACTGAGCCTCCATCAGCAACGAGGCAGAAATAATGCAGCATGTGTTTCTTCATTGTCTACACTCTCCACTACCACTTCCCAAGATTGAAGGTCACCATTTATCATCAAGTGTGTGTTATTTTATTTATAAGGATAGACTTAAGAGGAATGTGAAGCACTTCTTAGACCCACATATATATCAAAAGTGGAACATTTAAAACCATAAATGTGCTGTGTGCAACAAGAAAAATTTAAAGAGGTTTTGCCTCCAAACAATCAACTGTGGAGATCATTTTAGAATGAAGTCATCCACTTCACTCAATGCCAGCTAGCCTGTATCCTATGGATCTTGAGATTGGGATCTTAGGACTGGACTTGAGGGTCCACTCTATGCCAAAGAGAATACTAAGGTTAACTGAAATGACATGCCATTTCCCCTTTGTCCTCATTTCAGGTTTTTTTACCTAATTAGAGTCTTTGATTCCCTAGTCCAAAAAGTCACAGAAGCGGTCCTGCAAGAAGTTGCTTCCTTCCTCCAGAAAAAGTCTCTGGGCATAACTTGTTACGTGTTGCCATCCTTTGTGAAAAGAGGTTTGTCACTTAACCTCATTGAATATGTTGTTCTTCTATAAATTAGGGAATGAACACCCACTTTGTAAAACTGTGGGAAGATTAACTGACCAATGCAGTAAAGTAATAAAGATAGTCAACTTGTACTAAGTACTTGCAGCATGGTCAGGATCTTAGCTTTACCAACATCAACATCTTTCCCTCACTATATCCTTTTAAAGTAGACTGTTCTATGTCTCTCCCTTTGCAGATGAGGAAGCTGATGGGCAGAGGAGAAGCTCACACAGAAGAGAAGTGTGAGAATCAACACTAGAAGCCAGACACTTTGAATCCATAAACCAATATATCTTACACTTGACCAACACACTATGCTGACTCTCGCTCGGTAAGTGGTAGGTAAATAGGCAATCTATCGCGCAACATACAGATTCCTTCATGACCAAATTGTGGCTGTTTTCTGTTATTCTCTACTTTGATCTTTGCAATACAAAACAATGCGTAGATTATCTCCTTCTCCTACGTTTATAATAAAAAAATTCAGTTCACCATTTCTTCGAGATGTCTGCTATGATGGGAACCCACTCCCACCCCAGCCATTCTTCAGGGCAACCCAGGAAATATTAAGCTAACCTCTGGCTCTTGATTAACCTCTTTTCCATAGAGGCTTTCATGGAAACTTCATTCACATTTGAGAATAAGCCCCATGGGGTTTGGTACTATGTCTTACTTGGTTTTGTGTCCTCACAGACTTTCACAATTTTTTTTTTTTTTTTACTATGAAGAAACAATTTATTTTCAAGTGGTGCTAGAACAACTGGACATCCATGTGTCCGTAAAAGTAAACCATAAGATAAGCAAGATTACACAGAAGTACAAAACCCTTATTAAGAGAAAATAAAGGAGCTACATCTTTAATTTGTTCAACTTCACACAGACACACATAAAAAATGGGCATATAAATAAAATTCTATAACTTCCCTTATTGTTTTCAATGTTCCTTGTAACCTTGGAAGTCAGACTTATTTTAAATCTATATAGTCAGATTTGATGATGATCTTTCTGATTGACACTTGAAAAACTTCCTTGGGGTAACATATTCACCTACTTAAGTTGTTTGAAAATCTTTATCCCTAATTATTTTTTGACTACTGAACTATTTCACCTTTCAGATTCCTATACTACATGCAAAACAAACTAAAACTGTATTTTTCAAATATATTATAACAGAAGTACTCAGAATTGGTTGGGGTGCAGTAAAGAGAAGATCACAGAAGAGCAGAGAGGTTTAAAGACAAGTTTTTCATAATAATTCTTTACAAACCCTGCTCGCACACACAATGTCTTCATTACAATCAATTCTTTTTTCTTCTTTCACAATTTTTGACATGCAGATAATAGATAAACAACTGTTGCTGTATGAGGAATACAGAAATGAACAAATGAGTAATGTCCTATAAAAATTTAATATGGGAAAATAGACTTTATATTCAGCATTTAAATCTGAATAATTTAACTAAAATCAAGGTGCAAGTGCTAAAATGAACTGATCCTAATTGAAAAATAGAACATCCATAAACTGTTTGGTTACCATTTAAATTTAGCTATGCCATCACAATGATGAGTATTTACAGTCTTTTCATATTTATACAGATATGAATGTGATATGACAATTTAAATTTTAGAAGAATTTGAAAAAGGGAAATCACATAGAAGAGTAAGAAAAAATTTCCAAATTCATTTCCATAGATTTTTCCCCATTTCTTTCTCTTTTTCAGCTGCTAAGATCTAATTGTTCAGTGATATTTCTTTTTTGCTTAAAACTGCATTTGCTTTAGTAGCATTCCATTATCTTCGTATTTTCTAATTAATGTTTATGTTTAGTTCATTTTTATAAGTTGAACAGGGACTGAGAAAAATGCTGAGTAAACTAGGACCCAGAGAGAAATTTCCAAAGTCTACTAAAAGTTGATATTTATGCCTGTGAATCTCAGGAACCCACACAAATGAATTCAGGATCATTGTGAGAAAAACAGCTTGAAGCTTAGGGTCTATAGTTAGAGGGGAAAGTCCATCTATAAGAGAAAGCCCCCAGTGCTTATCATGGGATTTGAATTTATATGGGCAGTGAGGAGGGGAGCTGAACGAGAAGAGGTTTAAAGAAAACAAGAGAAAACCCTTAAATTTTTAACTTAGATATAGTACTAATGTATTATTAATGTTACTGACACTTCAATCAATCAAAATATGAAAAAACTGCAAATTCAAGATGACATAGACCTAAGGTTTTATTCAGTGAACTGTTCGTCCTCTGCTCACTTCTGTTTCCTGCAGTTCTCTGTGCTACCTGTTCTACAAATCTAATTTCTGTTCACACATAAAACAATTGGAGAATAAATTTCATTCTATCTATCTAACTCAAAAATGAAAGTAATGTTGAATCTCTAAATCTGATCTTTCAAAACATTATTCAGTTGTCATGAAGTTCACAACTATTTTTCTAATCTGTATTGAACAATTAACAAAATTAACTCCTTCGGGGGCTAGACTGGACTCTGGTCTTCCCTACATATGGTCAGACCTGTATTCAAGGACACGCCGCAGTTCTTCATATAAATGATGAACAATTTCAAGGCAGTGACCATGTTTATTTAATTTAAAATTTGTGCAGATCTCACAGTACAGATCAAATGGACAGAAAATAAATCAAACACCCAGAATTTCTCCCCTGAAAAGTACAAGAAGAAATGTGAAAATTTCTGAGTAGAAAAGGTATAATTTGTAATTCCAATCGAGCTTAAAGGCTATTTTATTCTTCAAGATGCTTTAAGAAAAAACATATTTTGTTTTGAAAATGTTTCTTCTAAACTCTGAAACAAGATAAGGATAACAGCTTTTTTATCCCTTCTATTCAACATATTCAGAATAGTCCTAGGCAAAGAAATTAGGCAAGAGAAAAGGATAAAAATCATTCAACTTAAAAAGGAAGAAGTTAAGTAGATCCTGTTAGCAGACAACATGATTATATTTAGGAAAACCTAAAGATACCACCAAGAAACTGTTAGATCTAATAAGTAAATTCAGTGAAGTTGCAGGATACATAATCAACACAAGAAAATCATTAGTGTTTTTATATATAGCCAGCTTTTTGAAAAAGAAATCAAGAAAATAACACATTTATAATTGCTACAAAAATAATTAAGTATACATTTAACCAAGAAGGTGAAATATCTCTACACTGAAAACATAATTGCATTGATTAGAGAAATTGAGGGATATACAAATCAATGGAAAAATAATCTATGTTCATTGATTGGAAGAATTAATATTAAAATGCCTATACTACCCAAAGCAACTGACATATTTATTGCAATCCCTATAAAAGTACCAATGGAATTCATCATATATATAGAAGACTCTAAGATTTTTATGTAACTATAGAAGACACTGAATACTCAAAGCCATCTTCAACCAAAAGGACAAAGCTAGGGTCACCACACTGCCTGATTTTGAATAGACTACAAATGTATAACATATGGTACTACATAAAACAGCCATATCAGCCAATGAAACAGAATGTAGCAACATGAAATAAATCCACACATTTACAGTCAACTGATCTCAACAATGTGCTAAGAACACACAATAGGGAAAGTATTGTCTCATCAGCAAATGGCATTGAGAAAACTGGATATCCACATGCAAAAGAATGAAATTAGACCCTCATCTCTTACCATATACAAAAACCATCTCAAAATGTATTGACTACTTAAATATAAGACCTGAAGCCATGGAAATATAGAAGGAAACAGAAGTGGAAAGCTCAGTGATGTTGGTCTGGGTAACAATTTTGGAGGATCTGATTTCAAAATTAAAAACAGTAAAAACAAAAATAGATAAAGGGGTTACATCAAACTAAAAAGTTTCTGTACAACAAAGGAAATAATCCACAAAGTGAAGAAAATCTACAAAATGGGAGAAAATATTTGCAAATTATTTAGGGGTAATGTAAAAAAAATCAAGAACTTAAGTAACACAGTATAAGGAATAAAATAACCATATTCAAAAGTAGACCAAAGACTAGAATAGTCATTCCTCAAATGGGTATATGAAAAAAATATTCAACATCACTAATCATCTGGGAAATGCAAATCAAATCCACAATGAAATACCACCTTAAGTCTTTTGGGGTGGCTATTATCAAAGAGACCAAAGATAACAAGTATTAGCAAGGATATGGAGAAAAGGAAATCCTATATACTGTTGGGAGGAGTTGAAATTAGTACAGCTATAATGGAAAACAGTATGAAGCTTCCTTGAAAAATTAAAAACTACAATAAGTTATTATAGTATCTACAGACAGGTTTTTCGATAAGCCTAAGTTTTTATTTTATTTGATTGAAAATGTAGCAGTGGAAATAAAGAACTGTGATACGATCTAGCAATCCCACTCCTGGGTGTATAATCTAAAGAACATGAAATCAGTATGTTGAAAGGACATCTGCACCCTCATGATCATTGCAGCATTATTCTCAATATTCAACATATGGACTCAAACAAAAAAGTCCATCAACAGATGGAGAAACAATGGTATATATACACAGGGAATACTATTCAGCCATAAAAAGAAAAATTCTTGTCATTCGTGACAACATGGGAGGAATGAGAGATCATTAAGTGAAATAATCCTGGAGCAGAAAGACAAATAACACACACTGTCATTCATATGTGGAATCTAAAAAGGTTGATAGCATAAGAGGAGAGAACAGAACGGTGTTTACCAGGAGCTGCGATGATTGAAGGGGAGGAAGTTTGGGGAGATGTTAATCAAAGGATATATAATCACTTTTAGATAGGAAGAACATTTTTAAATGTTCAGAATAGACAAATATAGAGAGAAAGCAAATGAGTGATTACTGGAGTCGGTGGGGGAAGAATAGCTACTCGTGGTCTTGGAGTTTCCTTTTTGGGTGACAAAAATGTTGTAAAACTGTGGTGATGCTTGCACAACCCTGTAAATATACTAAAAACCATTTGATTATACATTTTAAATAGATAAAATTAATGGCATATGAATTATATCTCAATTAATCAGGTTTAAACATGTATCATTTCTTATTTGAAAAAGCATATATCACTATTACATACCTACTGATCAAAACATAAACAAGCAAAATTCTGACAAGAGCAAGTGATAGAGAGAATATGGAGTAACTGAAACATTTATTTCTGGTGGGAATGAAAAATGGTGAAATTACTTTGAAAATTTGGGGAGTATCTGTTCTTTAAAAACTGTCAAACATACAGTTGCCATATGACCCTGAAATTCACTGCTAGACATTCACCCATGTTAAATAAAAATTTATGCTTATCAAAAAACCTGTCTGTAGATATTATAATAACTTTATTCATAATTGCCTAAACCTGAAAATATCTGAAATATCCCTCAGCTGGGAATAGATAATACACGGCACATTTGCACAATGGAATACTACTCAGCACACAAAGGAAGATAGTATTAATACATGGTACAAAATAGGGATATCTAAAATATATAATGTTAAATGAAAGAAAACACAGGACTTAAAGGAGTGTGTTTACATTTATATGACATTCTTGCAGAGATAAAATTATAGGATCCAAGAACTGATCAGTCATTTCTGGGGGCTAGGGAATAAATGACATTAAGATTAACTGAATTTCCTTAATGCTTACCATGTACCATCATCTTATATAATTCTTCTCAAACAATTGAAATACAAAATATTTTTATTTCCATTTCTCAGAAGACACTAAAGTTTTAAAAACTCAGAATTTAAATTCAGGTCCTTGAAGTTACCTACTATCTTGTTTTACAAAATTAAGGGCATGTCAAATTTTAGATGTGATATGACCACTGTGATCATTAACAAATACATTTTTTTGGCCTTGATGAAAGTATATACATGTTATGAAATAAATATCAAAATATCAGCTAATCAAAGACTCCAAATTATTAGTTCCCCAAAACTCTAGCATTTAAACTTTATTTGTATGAAATGAGTGAATTTTCCTTCGTAAAATTTCATAGTAAATTCCTACGTTTTTCCTTAATTATAATAATTTACAAATGTAGAATAACATAGAGATATTATGAGTTAATAGTGAATCTATTATGCTATTATATTGATTTGCATTTTTTCCAAAACTAATTATGACCACATATCATTATGCATTACGCTAGTAAAAAAATTTGGAACTTAAACTGTGAAGATTATTGTTGTGCATGAGTGAAGGATTATCAATTAAAAATCCATTGGCGTTTTAAATAACACAGTAATCCAAGAATTTACACACTTCTAAGCACATATGTCTTATATGTGACTTTAAGAATCTGACAAGTTAAGTTTAGCTGAAAAAATTGCTAAGATAATGACTTGAGTTTTAATTGTGAAAATCAGAAACATAGATCAATAGAAACTATTAGCAAAATAAAAATCACATATATATGAAAAAACAACAAAATATCAGTCAAAACTTAGCTAGACTCCATGATGCATTAAAAAAAATCCTGAAAACAGAACTACAAATGACACTCGTAGCTTACAGGAACAATAACCCTTCACAAAATAAGTCAGACATAGAAAGACAAGTATCTTATGCTTCCTCTCATATCTGGAGCTACAGGGGGAAAATATAGGATGTTATGAAAACAGAAGGAAAATTATTGGAGCATAGAAAGCAGAACAGGGAAGGAGGAGACCAATGTAAGGGATGTCCTGGGGAATGATGTTGACGAAGTGATGTTATACACATGCACTAATATGCTACAATGAAATCCACTATTCTGTATAAATACTATACATCAATAAATAAATTGTAAAAAGAGTCTTTCAAAAAGGATGATACAAAAGGGAAACTAAAAGAATGCTTATATCAAAGTGAATATTGATAAAATTTTATGTCAAAATTTAGATGTTTGTATGTATGTTATAGACTTGAAATTATCATTACTCCAGTTGGCCAGTTCTAGACACATATCCATGTTATATAAAACAGGGACATCCTTGCCAGGACAGTGGAGAGAACATACCAATAAATGGGAACAAGTGGGATTTAAACATCTCCTACAAGTGGCAGAAAGACACTTGGAATCCACACAATCATATTTCGAGGAATCAGCATCTTTTCTACCCGGTCATCCATCTCCTTCAAAGGACAGATCCTAAGGAAGTGAATCTAGGTGATACTGAGCCAAACATGAGTAAGAGAGGCTGGATTCTAGATTGAAAGCAATGTTCAATGTCTTATTTTCAAGGGTCCAAGAAAAGTTCTAAAACTACTGGCTAACAGGACGAAGGAAAGAGAAGTTGATTTCAGTCTCCTTGGTGAACGTGGTAGTTATTACCCTGAATATTTGATTGCTGGGTGTGTTAGTCAGCTTTTCATTGCTGCGACACAATAGCTGAGGAAAACAAGATAAGAGGAAAGATTATTTTGACTCCTAGTTTCAAAGATTGCAGTGTCTGGTCACCTGGCTCCGTTGCTGTGGGTCTGTAGTGAGGAACAGTATAATAGCAGAGGGAGTAGAGCAGAGCAGCTCACCTAATGGTAGCTGGGAAACAAAGAAAAAGAGAGGAAGGGGCGGGGGACAAGATAGACTCCCCTAGGGCACACTCCCAAGTGCCTATCATCTCCAACTAGGGTCCACCACCCAGAGTTTCCAACATACCCAAAAATCCATTCAGCAGTGAATTTATTGATGAAATCAGAGCTCTCAGTGCCCAGTCACTTCCCAAGAGCCCCGCCTTTGAATATTGCTTCATTGGGGACCATAAACCTTTGGGAGACATTCCAGATCCAAATCATAACACTGGAAAACACTGAAAATACATAAACACTGAAAATATATAATCCATGTTATTTGAGGTAAAAAATGACAAAATTTAAGCAAAAAACATTATTTTACCCAATCTTGCTGTATTATAGATAATAAGAAGTAATTATAGCACATCACTAACTTATTTGTATTTATGTATGTATCTACAGTCCATTTCAAAATCCCTTCAAAATAGAGTTTTTCTCTGAAAAATTTAAAGCCTTCCTATTATTCTTTAGTGCTTTTCTTTTCATGAAATGTCTGATCTGCACTTTGAGAAAAATTTTTATCCAAGATTTTCAACATCTCTACCAACAATAGACATATAATATTATGTCTACATCAGGTATTTTTAGAGAAGGAAATCATATCCCTTCTCACATATAGAAATAAATTTGAATTACATGTAGCTATGAATTATAATATCTGTGTAGGCTAGTAAACTTTGGTACAGGAAGAAATAATCACAGAGTCCTAGAATCACAGAATCCTACACATCAAAGAATGTAAAAGCTTTCTTTTTTTTTCCACACTAGCAGTTTTTCTTACTCTTTAAAGTTCTTCAAAGCAACTAATGCAAAGAGACTAATGCATTCTTATTCCACCTAAAAGCAGACTAGGGTGACTGAAGGAGTCGTGTCATGTTTTGGAATGGTGCGTTCAAATAACAGTTCACATTTTTGTATTCATTATTTTCAGATATAGTACTTCAAATAATAGAGATGATTAATTGAAATCAAAACATATATTGTTAGTTTAAATATTTCTAAAAAACAAACCAGCAAAAATGAAACTCCAAATATCTCAAATTAGTAAATATATATACATATGATTTTCTTCAAGAAAATTACCAGGGTGAAATATATATATATATATGTATATTTTATATATATATATTTTTACCATGTTGGAGACTGAACTCAGGGTTTCTCATCTGCTAGGCAAGTTCTTTATCACTGAGTTGCATCCCCAACCCTGACTAATATTCTTTACAATTTGCTTTTAAAAGAAGTGTCAGCAATCCATTTTAATTCTTTTGTTATTAAGGTGTATGTGACAAATACAAATTGTGCATATTTACTATGGCAAATGTAGTGTTTTGGGATATCTGTTTACATTGTGAAATGATCAAATCAAGCTAAGGAGCATATCCATCACCTCACATAATTTCAAATGTTTCAGAGGATATATATCTAGGTAGTGTCCCAGCTAATAATCTCTAGCAGACACAAGCTAGTTCATGCTCTTTGTTTTGGGCCATGTCATGTCCTTTTGAATTCATGTTAAAGTCTTAACTCCTAATATCTCAAAATATGATTCCATTTGGAAATGGATCTTTAAAGAATCTTTAATTATGTTACAGAAAAGGTTATTAGGATGGGTCCTAATCTATTATGACTGGTGTCCTTATCAGAGAGGCAATCAGGATCCAGATGAGTAGAGGGGGAAGACCTTGTGAGGGCACACAGAGAAGATAGATGGCCATCTGTGAGCCAGGAGGCTGGCCTTAGAAGAAAGCAATCCTATCAACAACTAAGTCTTGGACTTGTAGCTTCATGAATTGTGACACAATCAAATCCTGCTGATTTAAACTACCCACTCCATGGCATTTTGTTGTGGCAGCCCTAGGAAATGTATAACTTCCAGCAGTGTTCTACTGGAGAAGAGAATATTATCAAGTTGACCAATGGAGGTCCTCACACAAAGTTTTGATCAGATATCAGAGATGGAATAAAAAAGGTCTTGACTTAGTATAGAATTTGAATATATTTATACATACGCGTGTGTGTGTGTGTGTGTGTGCATTCTACCATGTATGAACGTCATCTTGTTTTAGGTGCTACGTGCTTTACAAAAGTATAAATTATAATCCCTGCCCTCTGAGAATTTACTGTCTAACTACAGAAAGAAAATAACATATATGAAATAAAAATAAATACTACAAGGCAGTGTAGGACAAAGCACTCATCTGAGTGCCCTAAATTATAAGTGCTGTAGGAATTATGAATGACAAGTTCTGGTTATGTTTACATTTGGTTGAAGTAAAAAGAAACACTCAGAGGCACAGACTCATCTGCTAGGGAAATATACAAGAATGCCATAGTTTTGTAGATTTTTAACTTTAGAAAATTATGTACAGGAAGAGTTTAATTTTTTAAAAGATGTCCATAAGTGCATATTCCTTCACTATTAACCTATATACAACTAAGAAACAATGTTTTGAGTAATAATTGCTCAATCGTATTGAAACTACTCTAATTTTTACATATGTAAAATATAAATATATTAATCCAAATAATGTAGCTTCAATAACAAAGGTCCACAAACTACTGGATTAAAATAATGGAAATTTATTGTCTGATAGTTCTGTGAATGTGTAAGGGTGAAATTAGGATGTCAGGCCATGCTCCCTGAAGAATCTTTCCTATGTAGATTCTTTCCTGCATTCTCTAGTTGTGGCTGGCAATCTTTAACATTTCTTGATATGCAACTTCAAACCTCTGATCTATGCCTCCATCTTCCTTTGTAGGCTCACATTATCCTCCTATAAGGAGACCAGGCACATTGGATTTAGTACTCAGCCTTAGATGTATGACAATCTTAATTAAGTACATCTGCAATGATTCTGTTTCTATACAAGGTCACATTCTGAGGTACTGGGGTTGATACTCCACACATCATTTGGGGGACACAATATTATATATATATATAATATAATGTATAGTACAGGATCAGGATATATAACACAGGATACATATATATATAATATATATTATATATATAACATATATGATGAGAATATTGAAAATGAGATTTACTCTCTTAGGTATAAAATATAGTATTATTAACTACATATACTATATATCATGAGTTACAGTATATAACTAATATATATATATAACTATAGTATATAGTGTATGTTGTTATGTTGACTACATAATTCTCTCTCTCCATATATATATATATATTCATACATATATATGGTGAAAATATTGAATATGAAATTCACATCTTAAATATTTAAATGTGAAATATAGTATTTTTTGTGCAGGCATGATTATATACAGTACATCTCTATAATTTACTGATCTTGTATAAGTGAAATCTTATTCCCATACATCAACTCCTTGTTCCCCTCTCTTGAGAGCCCTTGGCAACCACCACTGTATTCTCTCTTTTCATGAATTTGACTAAGATTCCTCATGTAAGTATAATCATGCTATATTTGTCCTTCTATGTGTGGTTTATTTCACTTAGCATAATGGTCTCCAGGTGTGTATATGTATATATACACACAAATAACACAGTATATTACTATCTTCTAAGTATACATATATATATATATGTATACACACACAAAAAAAACACAGTATGTGTATATGTGTATATATATATATCTCCTAAGGAAATTAAATCAATATGTAGAACCAATATTTATATTTTCATGTTTATTACAGCATTATTTATCTCACTGCTGTTTTTCTTTGCAATCAACGATTTTGAGCATCTTTTTATTGGTCTAATGACCATTAAGAAGAAAGAATTCTAATTTTGTGGTAAGTGGCAAGATCAGCATAGCATAGTATAATGGCCAAGTACACAATTGGTAGAGCCAAAATGCCTGGCTTCCAGCACGTTTTTGTTTTTTTTTTGTGTGTGTGTGTATGGTGCTGGGGATTGACCCAGGGATTTGTGCATGTGAGGCAAGTACTCTACCAAATGAACTATATCCATAACCCTAGCACTAGTTTTTATCCTTCTTTCCTCTGTGAGCTCCTGCTCTGTGCCTCGGTTTTCTCATCTCTAAAGGGGTGGACATAACAGACCATACCTCACAATGTGTTCTGAGGTCTAAAGATGCTGATCCTGTACTGCTGGGATGATCTCAGACACACTGTAAGTCTTGATACACACTGGCTTCCACCATCACTGTACTACAGTGGGCAGACAGTTCTCCCTGAGATTCTGAGGTGAGTGTGATTACTCCCTACTTTACAGAGAGGAACTCCTATTCAGGGAGGTTGAGTGACAAACCTCACATTATGAAACCCAGCTGAGTGATTCTGGACCTCATACTCTGATAAGAAGGCTTAATGTGTAGCAGCCACTGTCCTATCTCAGGGATAGTGACAATTAAATGAAATTAACCCCTTACCAAAGTTTATATTAGAGGAACATTTTCCTCACCACTATAATCTGTTTTGAAAGTTAGTAAATAATTAATGCAATTTTGCTTTTATATTCTGAAGCTGTCCAGTAAGGAATATTTAAAATAAATAAGTAATGCTGTTAATATTAAAAATTCAAAACTATAATTCATAATTTTATATAAAGTGTATTTATGTCTTGTTCTGTTCAATGTTATAGTTACCTGACTTTTTAGCCCTATGAGTTTTACTTTATATTTCAACATATATTTTGATAAAGAAGGCAGCACAAATACAGTGCTTGAGAAAAAAAGAAAATTATATTTGAATGTTGACTTCAAATAAGTAACTCTCTAATGGGTTACTTATGCACATAAACCCTGGCTTGGAATGACAGTTCATAGATAAAACATGAAGCTTCTAATTTCTAAATTTTCCTTTTTGAAAATCCTTTTATGAAATATTTTCGAATTTTACACTAGAGTAATCCACTGACACTTGCTAGCTTTTCTCACAGCAGATCTTAGGGTCTGTGAAGCTGAGTCTCAGGTATAGAAAGAGAATGCTTCTCCAACCCTTGTATATTATTGCTTTGTTAAGTGACTTCCTGTCCTCTCTTTGAATAAAGAGAAGAATACATTTGCTTTTAAACCTAACAACAGAGTACAAGAAAAAAGAAACTCCAGAATGCAATGAATATTTCCCAAAGACAATTATCCAGTTTTTGAATTGTCTTCAAATATGATTAATGCTTAAAATAAATGACTGCATTATAGAAAGAAATGTTTTTGAGTCAGAATTGGATAGAAATACTAGCTATGGTAACCCTGAGGAATTTTTATCACTATATGGGTTTTCCATTTTCTCACTGTAAAGGAAAGGAAAGGTTATTTTGAGAAGTGTATTACATATATGATTAAGATAACTAGCAAATTACCTGGCACAGAATATGTACTCAACAAAAGTTCCTTCTGTGGCAAATTTAGGAAAGAGGTAAATATCTGTGTTGGATATCTCCAAGGAAAATGGAACAATATGTTTAGCAAACTCTCCCAGAAATCTGTTTCCTGTCTTTCATTGTTTCCTTCTACTTCTTTTAATGCAAAATGCTAAAACTTGAAGCAGAAGACAATACACACCAGAATAAATACACCTGAGAATAAAAGTTTTGCCCATGTTAATGATAAACCAGGATAACGCATAGGTATTGTTGAAAGGTGGCCAGAAGACATGCCCTGAACTCTGTTTGCTTAGAAAGTAAACTGTTTTGCTAAAAATTGCTCATGGGAAATTTATATTCAGATTTTAGGAGGCTAACATCTAGAGACATCCTTCCCTGCCTCAATCCCAGACCTCCCACAGAACATCAAAATAATTTTTGGATGCTGAGTGCTAGTCTGTCTATTTACATGAAAGTTCATGGATATAGGAATCTTCTAACATTTTAAGAACAGCAGTTTAACTGCCTGAGCAGCAAACATGTGAAACAAACTAAGAATAAAGATAAACACTTGTCCATATCTATCTTTCATACGAAAGTATAATGTAGACTTAGGGGAAATTTTCTTTATTTTTCTTTCTCTAAGAGCATTTTAAAAGTCTCATTTATTTCATCCCTCATTGAAAGTATGGTCCAAAATGCAGTGGGACTTTATTCAACAAAGGAATAAAGATCAAAACTACAGCTACAATATCAGGTTTTTAAAGATGTCAAATCTCAACAACACAAAACCAGCTCTTCATTGTTCCTTATGTTATTCTTATTTTGTAAGTACTCAAACAGCCTGTGCAATTCTTTCCTGCAATGATTTCCTTTTCAATGATTTAAGCAGTCTATTCTCAAAAGCAATGCTCAGAAATCCAATTACCATTCCAACACCACGCTTTTGTAAGCCTGGAGCATTAAACCATAGCATACGCTTCTTCTTGCCCCTTCCTTACACCTCTCACTCAGGCACTCTGCTTTTCCCTATCAAAAGGGGTTTGGGTTTTGTTTCGCTTTGCTTGGTTTTTGTTGGATAAGGAAAAGTGGCCATAAATTACCTTAAAACAAATGGGGGAAAAAAAACAACTAAACTATAAATCTTTCATGTGAACATAAATCCAAGAGTATGCCTAGAAAGAAGAAAAACTGAACAATATGCAATTTTCTTCTCATAATGATGTTTGTCCTACCTTAAAGGTGGTTTATAAATTATAAATCATAAAATATTAGTAGGCATGATTAACGCTTAATTTATTTCATATTTAATGTCAAGTTTGCTGGATAAATTAAAAAATTTAGTGTAGAAGAGATCATGGTCATTACCTAGAAGTTATTTTCCCTATTTACATATATATGTGTGTGTGTGTGTGTGTGTGTGTGTGTATTCACACACACATATATACAGGCATAATATAGTGTGTATCTCAGTGTGTGTGTATCTGAGAATGTGTGTGAGCCAATAAAAGGAAAAGATAGAAATTAATAGAGATAGTACCATTAAATTTCTAATTTAATTTATGGAAACAATAGGCAAAGACACTGATGAAGGGTCAAGGGAAGAGAGAAAATCTAATTGGATGGAAGTTGACTAAATCCATTTACATGAATTCTGCTTAATAATGAGTCATTTCTAACCAGTCCTACTCTACAAAAGACAAAAGAATATAAATTATTTAATCTTAATATCTGAAATGAACCAATATTTTATAGCTTATGTTAGGATTCCGTCAAGATGCATATGGAACTCCTTGGAAGTGACAGAAACTTTATTACAAAATAAAACCCACCCAACCAATGACCATCTCATCTTGATTATCTTTTTAGTTTACCATTAACTCTAGAAAGAAAAACATGCTTAGAAAACAAAAAGAAACTATTGGAAAGAGTATATATACATAACCTCTCTATTTTACATATGAAGAATCTGAGACACATTTGAAGATAGAGTAATTGATTTAGCCATAATAAATTTTACTCCACTCTAGATAGAGCAGAACATGTTGGATCAAATCAGTGACCAACACATATGTACTTACTTTAGGGAGACCACAGTCAAGGCAAAGAGGGAGTAGTGAGGAAGGGAGAGATGGGTACTTAAAAGGCAAGGCGAAAACCCTTTACAAAGACTAGAAGGTAATGCTAATTATCCTAATTTGATAATTATATATGTATATAGGTATTATCACATTGTGCCCTACAAATATGTATAATTACTATATGTCAATAAAAAGAAAAAAGTATATCTAACAACAACAACAACAACAAAAGACTATGAAGAAGTTAGAGTGACAAAGAACAAGAGCATAACCTAGCTAGTGACTTGTTGGAAACTTCTCAGACAGTGGTGGGAGAGTAGGAGATAGTCCAAGCAAAAAGAACAATAAATGTCCTTGAAGGCACAGAGGAAAGGGAGCATGGGGAGATAGTACATACAGCTGAAGCACAAAGAACTTAAGGACCAGTCATAAAAAATATATAGTACAGAAAGAACTCTGACAAATCTTTTGTTTGGAAATACGTAAATATATTTGGACGTTATTCTGCAGAGGTCAATGTTTTCTCAACATATAATTTTTGGAGCAGAAGCAACAGAGAAATCCCACACATGCTTCATCAAAATGCAGATTAGTGGGGTAAACTCATAATCTAAATCTTAATCTGGAGGATCAGTTCAGAATTCCTCAGATTATTCTACATAAATTTTAAATTCGAGAACCACGTCTGCCTCAGGAAGGATAGATGCACATCGTTATTAGTTTTGTTTTATTTAAGGAAGAAACTGGAGGTAGTGAGAATGGACTACGGGATCTGAAATAAGAAGTTAGAAGCATAGCTATTGGAATAACTAAGGCAAATTATGGTACATTCCACTGTGGTAAAGTTGTTTTTAACTGGTCTTTTCCCATGAACACATTTTGTAGTTTCCATTTTGAATATTGGGGGTGAAATTGTCCATTTTGTTTTTGTCTTAGAAAACAACCCTTTAGAGGGCACAGTGGCCCACACCTGTAATTTCAGAGACCTGGGAAATTTGCAAGACTGACGCAACCACTTATTGAGACCTTGCCTCAAAATTTTAAAATAAAATAAAAAAGGACTGAAATGCAGGTCAGTGGTAAAACATCCCTGAGTTCAATCTCTAGTGCCCAAAACAAAACTAAATAAAACAAGCTGGGGTGTGGTGGTGCATGCCTGTAATCTCAGCATTTCGGGAGGCTGAGACAGAAGAATCTGAGTTCAAAGCCAGCCTTAGCAATGGCGAGGCTCTAAGCAACTCAGACACTGTCTCTAAGTAAAACACAAAATAGGGCTGGGGATGTGGCTCAATGGTTGAGTACCCCTGAGTTCAATCCCTGGTACCAAATAAAACAAAAAAAACAACTGTTGTAGGAACAGATGACGCAAGGCACCAGATAAGAAACAGGAAGCAGGTTTATTTGAGTGCAGTCAGTTCAGAGGGTATAGCTTTCGCTGCAACCAATTCCCCTGAACCCCAAGTTCAGGCAGTTTCAGAACTTTATACCCAGGTGTTAGGGGAGGGGCGCAGAAGTTCATAATCTGCAGAAGTTCACACAAAAGCAGCTTTTTTCTTTTACTGTTCTGGGCAAGTTAACACTTCAAGGAGAGCACCTGAGAAGGGGAGAACTTCTTCCCTGTCCTCTGCCTGCCAGCTGTTACCAAGGAGCCCAATTATGTAAACATCTCTGTGAAGCTCAGGTCTTGTTAAAGGAGGTCCTCCTTGTTAAAGGAGGTTAAAGGTCTTGTTAAAGGATCTGTCCTTCTTGTTACCCTTTGCATTAACAATTCGCTTCCCATTAAAAAAAAACTTTTATAACCCATTATATTGTTACTACACTAGATTGTTCAAAAATGTTTCTTTAGAAAAACAAGTGAGGGGGCCTTCAGCACCTGGAGTGTTGATCTCTTTTGGGCTAGGAGCCATGCAAGACAGAGCAACAAGAAATAGGAACTTTAATTACATTGATTCTTTGGTAGAGACTCTTGCTGATAGTCCTAAGATCAATTATGGTGCAGATTTCTGGAGAAGTTTAATTAAGATGTTCTGTGGAGGAGGGGGTGCCATTACACAACAAAAAATAATTTAAAAGAAGTAAAAGAAAATGGCTTTTTAAAATTAATAAAATTATACTCCTTTATCCATTCCTTTCCTTGTCAATGGATTTACATTGTTTTGATAGTTTGTCTAGTGTGAATAGCCCTGTGATTCACATGAAGTGCATTTATCTTTATAAGGTGGCGATTTTATTTTCTTTGGGATATGCCCAGAAAGGATTGCTGGGTCACATCATAGTTGGATTTTAATTTCTTCAGAAACTCCCATACTATTTTCTGTAATGGCTGTACCAGTCTACATTCCCACCAACAGTGTACAAGAGTTCCCTTTTCTCCATACTCTCTCCAACATTTGTTATCTTTTAACTTTTTGATAATAGCCATCTCAACAGATGTGAAGCATATATCACAATGGTTTTGATTTCCATTTCCTTGATAATTCATGATAGTGATCATGTTTCTGTGTTGTATAACTTTTGACCATTTATATGTTTTCTTTGAGTAAATGTCTATTTAGGTCTTTTGCTTACTTTTTATTCAAATTATTTAATCAGATCATTAGTTTAGAATGAACTGTAAGGTCCATATGTTAAAGGCTTGTTCCTCAGCTTGACACTAATAGGAGATGGTGAAAACTTTAAGGGAATGAGAATAGTGGATGGTCTTCAAGTCATTGAAGGAACATCCCAAAGGGGACTATGAGACCCCAGTCTCTTCCTATTCCAATTTTTCTTTTGCTTTCTGGCCATGAGATGAGAAATTTTGTTCCACCATGTGCTTTCACCATGACAGGCTGCCTTTCCATAAGCTCAGTGTGACAGAGCAGCCAATCATGCACTGAAACCTCCAAAACTTTGAGACCAAATAACCCTTTTATCTTTATAAGTTGTTTATTTCAGGTATTTTTTATAGTAACAGGAAACTGAATAATATACTAGCTAGCATTTATTAAGTGCCTAACATATGCCAGGAAGCAGGCTGTATGTTTATTTCCACATGAAGAAGGCTTTATTATTACCTCTACATTGTAGTGAGGCAGACACAGGATAATGTTAAATAATGTTTCCAATGTTTTGTAATAAGTAAGTGACAAATTCAAACCAAACCATTCTGACTGAAGCCCATATTTTTAATCACAATGCTACATGAAGCTGCTTATATCAGACACTACAGATCTTGTGTGAGTATGCCAGAGATTCATTACAAGATAAATTTACATTCTCAGATTGCCCTTAAACTGTTCACTCACTGGGTGAGTTAGTGGAGTGGGGAGACTTTCTATCTTCAAGCAGGTATTTTTTTTCAGAAGGAAAAAAAATGAGCAAATGAACAAATAGGATAGAGAAGTGAATTCTTTTGATTTCTGAAAGCTGAATTTCTGAGAAAATAGAATTTTTTAAAAACTTAATTATGATTTTAATATTTTCTCAGTTGATAAGTAAGAAGGGTTTTCTGCAATTGAGAGAAAAAGAAAGAACTGGAGCAGAGAGCAGGATAAACATGAAGTGTGTCTCAGACATATATACTCTTTGTCTTGCCTCTTTCCTCTCCCCTGAGACAACCAGAATATTGAAGCATGGAGAATCTAGCACCAAAGGAGCCTACTCCCTGCTTCTCAACTGGGGACCTGAATACAACAACCTCACGGTATACTGAGTATAATAAAGAGGGATGCTTGTGGCCCCAGAAATGGAGGATTATGGTAAACTCAGTCCATCTAATAAAACATAAGATAAAAGAAAAAGACAATTGAGACTGGGGATATCCATTTGCTTTTATGACTGGCACTTTGTCAACCCCTGAAATTTAGTTGTAACCTATAAGAAAAATAGTGTCACCATCAAAAGAAAAAGGCCAGGCACTATAAGAGGATTTTAGAAGCATTTTCCCTCTATCAACCAAATACTAAGCATTCTAAATTTGGATATGCTATCTTTATATTTCAAGGAAGGGGAAGGTCCTGCCTTGCCCAAGTGAAGAAGTTCTTAGATCTTTGAGCATGAAGAACAGAAATAGGGGATGGGGCTGTAGCTCAGTAGCAGAGCGTTTGCCTATCACTAATGAGGCACTGAGTTCAATCCTCAGCACCACATAAAAATAAATAAATAAACAAATAAAATAAAGACATGCTGTCCATCTATAACTACAAAAATTTTTAAGAAAGAACAGAATTAGGAGAATTTCTTGAAAAATTTTTAGCACAAAAAATGAACACTGGTTTCCAATAGCATAGCTAAGAATAAATTTTTTCTCCTCCTAGCCAGAGTACACAGTACAGCTTCTCCCAGGTTTTGTCCCCTCAAAACATTCTTCAAGTTGGACTTGTTTCTTCTTTTTGGTTCCAGCACCTGCCTATTTTACTGCTATCTACCAGTTGCCTGGCATTGGGCCAACCATAGCATAGACCTTACATAAACATTGGCACACTTTTAAAAGCAAAAAGAAAAGAAAGGAGAAAAATAAAATTAAGTAAGGGAGGGAAGGTTTTAAAATGTTGATCAGTTACTGGGTACCTTATAGTTCTTATAGCAGGAAATTGTGCATACAATATGAAAAAGTCTGCACTTCTCTAGGGTAGACACCAGAATTCCTTTCTTTCTAATTTGGTCTAAGAATTAAGTGGGCTGTATCGGCTTTCATTCTAGATGGGCTTACCACAACACTTACTCTTGCGAGTAAAATGGTTAATAATTATGTCTGGAAGAGTACATACTGTTTTTGTTGTTGTTGTTGTTTTTGGTTTATTTGTTTTGTTTTGTTGAGTACTGGGGATTAAAGCCAGGGATGCTTTACCACTGAGCCACGTCCTCAGCACTTTTTATTTTTTTGTTTTGAAACAGGGTCTTGCTAAGTTGCTTAGGGCCTCTCTAAGTTGCTGAGGCTGGCTTTGAACTTGCCATCATCTTGCCTTGGCCTCCTGAGTCACTGGGATTACAGGTGTACACCTCCATACCTGGCTGCTGGGGCTGTCTTAATAGAAGAAATTGTGAGAACAGTCATCCTGAATTTTGATGACCTCATAAAAATTAACTCTTAAATCCAATATATTACCTATAAAGAAATAAAAGTAATTTCAGACTAACACAGGAAAGATAATTTTAAACACATGTAAGAATCTCACCTTCCCTCTCTTTCAGATACCTAAAAGCACTGAATCTTTTTCATTTACTCTTCTCTCTTGATAGAGAAGGTTTTATGGAGCTGCTGCATATTGAATTCTTCCTAAATGCCATCTTCTCAAGGAAGTCTTACCGCCCGCTGTGCCTTCCTGCACCCCTACTCCTGCTACGGAGTAAGTTAGCTCACTGAGTTATTGCCTTATACCACAGGTTGAATTCTACATTCATTTGCATGACATTAATGTCTGTCTTGAACAATAGCTCTTAGGTGTAATGAAGATCAGTATGAGCGATAATTTTGCTTATCTTTATATTCCCAGCTTCTAGCATTTTATCTGGTATAGAATAAATGCTCCATAAAAATGAGTGAATAAAAAGTTAGTGGATAAGTAAAATTAGAGAATAAATGAAGAAATCCTCTTCATTGCTAAAGGGAGTTATTATGTAAATAATTTCAAAGTGCCGAGTAAGCAGTAAATTTATATGAGGCAGATAAATCTACAAACTATTTGCATACCTAATTTTTAAGTGATCCTTAATTACTACTTTACCTGGTATTACAAAGATCTGAAATCCAGACACGAATCTGTGAATTGATCATTAAAAAATGTTGGTATTTGAGAGCACTGATAGAAGCATTAGAGGTTTAAAACTTGTTGAGTGAATGAAAGAAAATGTGTTAATAATCAGTCTATTTCATATAAAATACTATTTACAAATAAATATCCATACACACATCTGCCCTTGTACACACATAATAAATAAGATAAGGTAACTAAATAATATTTCCATGGCAACTCAGCAATTTATTTTGGTTATCTATAAAACAAATTCGTTTCTTATTCTGGATATCATTTGCGCATAGGCCACTTTTAGGGCACAGAGTAGTTTAATGAAAATTTTAAGAATGGTAGAATGGGTGGTAGAACCAGGGAAGAAAAATTGGTTGCAGGTTTCTGGATTTTAAAATTTGTCTAGAAATAGAATACTTTCAGTTTTTGAAAATGGAGATAATATACTAGTGAAGGGAGTATCCAGTGGCCCAATTCTACATCTGCTAGTAAGAAATCATGTCAATTTGTATATCTTTTGTAGAAGACTAAATGCATGAGTAAGAAGTTTTCAGTCCTAACAGTCCATCATATTCACTTATAGCTTTAAAAATTAAAGATGCCAAGGACCTACTCTGAATCCTGGATTCAGTGCTGCCAAGGGCAAAGGTCTGATCTCAGGCTTAAAGAGCTTCAGAAGATTGCCACACCCACCTAGGGTGAGAATCACAGAACACCTATTTTGCTCTATCCTTCCTGGGCTATATAAATGCACTATAAGCATCGTCTAAAATGATATTTTTATGATTCTGAAGGAAAATAAACTATATACACGAGAGAAACATGGAAAAATTCAACTAAACTGTTTCCTTTCAGATATTTGGAAACCACATGTGGCTACCAAAAAACAGTTTTTTTAACCATTCAATTTTTAATTATAAAGTAAATGCTGGTGGGTAAATCTTAAATATATCTTCACATCAACTATGTTTAAAATCATTTATCTTAGAAGCAATAAAATCACAGTGAAAGGCACTAAAACATAGGAATTGTAAGTGGTTTAACTATGTTATGCATCATTCAATTTGAAACAATTGATCTACCTGTTTTCCTACCTCCCTTCACCTACCATTATGAAAACCAAAGATATTTAGTCATTTGAAGCACAGACCCAAGTAAAATTTCAGAGCAAGAGTCAGGTAAAAATGAGACTGCTTTTAGCATACTTTTACTTTAGATAAAATAGCAGAATGACCATTAGGATAAAATCAAAAGTGCATAAAACCAAAAGTGAAGAAATTAAAAGTGAGCAAAAATGTTCAAATTCCTTTGCTTCAAGGAATGACTATTGACACTGAAATTTATATTGACCAATGAACATGATTTTCAAACAATTTGCAAATGTTTAAAATGTTGCCAACACAAAATTATAAGTAAATGGTAAATCTTATGGGAGACCACATCAGAGTTAGATTTCTGAGACTGCTTTTCTTTTGAACACAATAGAAGTTTGAGCTTAAATACATATTTTTATTACTCTGTATTTACATCCCTCTATTTCAACAAAAATGTTTGAAGTTACTTTAGAAAAATAAACTATCATACTCTAATGAGATTTTGCAAGAAATAGAAAAATCTGTCATATATACCATATAGATAAGGTTTGAAATAATAAAATATGCCATTAAGCAAAATCTACAGTACTGACTTAATGATGGAGAAAAAGATTTGGTACATGACTTAAAATAGGAAACGAGAAGCTGATCTTGATTACACTAAGAACTCCCTATAATAACACTCATTCTATATGCAAATCATTTGTAAAATTAAGATTATCTATTTGATTCCTATAAACCCTTATGCATTTCTCCTTCATTTTGACTGAAGCATAAGGTAGAAGTTATAACAACTTGCATTTTTATGCATGTTCTAATTGAAGATCAACAGTGTTTGACAACTTTGTAAGTCTTCTACAAAGAATATATTCCAAAGAATTACTAAAAAAAAAGGGCAAAGTAAGATAATTCTCTTTTCATATGCAAAACACAAATAGTAAAGGGTGCTACGTAGTCCAAATAAATTACACTGTTCATCCAAGAATATATATAGAATTTGGATATCAATATATGTGCTAAGGGGAAAGATTGTTTTTATATTATCATAGAATGTAATGTCCATTCAGAATAGTACTTTTTCCAAGTCAAATGTTTCCTGGGAAATTTTTGGAAAATTAGTGAAACCATTGAATAAGATACAAAGATAACCAGTGAAATATTAAAACTTTTAAAAGTACCTAAATATTTAAAAATTCCCTGAATTTGGCCAAAGTGATCTTAAAACAACTGGTTTAATTTCAGATAATACATTTTGACAATGTGTTTCTAAGAAATAGAAAAGTACTCATTTCATTATGTATGCATATATTTAGTATTTATATAACTAATAATGTATATAGTTAGCATTATAATCAAGGAGGAAAGCATAGCCAAACCTTCTTTAGCAAACCTTTAAAACGCCCTTTTGCATCTTTTCTGTTGTAGTTTTTCTTTTTGCTTCCTCTTTCTTTTTCTCTGAGTGAACTTGCTCTCTGTTCTCTAAAGACTCTAAGGCTTTGCTTTCATAACCTCTTGGCACGTTCACCAATTACTGAGTGCACCCTGGAATTTTAGGTCAACTGTTTTTACTTTGAACTATATGATACTATTTGAGCTCAATTCCTCGTACCATTAACTGTTAGAGAACTGTAGTTACGTGGGCCCTTAATGACAAGGCTTTTTCTGCATATCTAAATCTACTTTCTAAGGACCAAGATGATATCCATCTAATTGCTTTTAGCATAAAAGTTATTTGATATTGCAGATTAGTTTTATTATTAATATAAAGGCTGAAATTAAAGGAAAAGAAATCTATAAATAGGAGGTTATTAAAGGAGTAAAAATGAGATTTCAGTATCCTAACTATTAATATCATATTACAATGTGAACACCATTGGGATTCAAAATTTACTTGTGATATAAATAAAACTCACAATAAAATCTCCCTACACCAAAAATATTCTTTAAGGGATAATCTAGGATATATGTGAGGAAAATCTAAGTGAATCTTCAGGCAAAGAACATAGATTATATACATTGACTTTTGTTATAATCAGAAAATATATCATTACTACCATCAGATAAATAAAAATTTAAAGAGCCCCACCATATCCTTAGAATCTCACTTGCCTGATTTCCACCTTCGATCACTTCCCTTTACACTTCCTGGTACTCCTTCATAGTTCTTAACATTGTACTTTCTTTGAATTTTTCTTTGTTCTTTTTAGTTATACATGAGAGTAGAGTCTATTTTGACATATTCATACAAACATGGAATATATCTTATTCTAATCAAGACTCCAGTCTTGTGGATGTACATGATGTTGAGTTTCACTGGGCTGTTTTCATATGTGTACGTAGTAAAGTTATATTAGATTCATTCCACTGTCTTTCCTATTCCTATCTGCCCTTCCTTCCCTTCATTCCCCTTCTTTGTATTTGTTTGATTAATGTTTGTTCTCCTTTATACAATAAAGAATATATTTTATTGTCATATATTAGTGAATGTTAAATACTGTGTAAACTAATAATAGATAATATTTTGAGTGGTTATCACGTGCCAGGCACTTCTATGCATTTTAAGTTGATGAACACAATTACTTCTCTTTACCAAAGTAGAAACAGAGCCAAGTTTAAGCATCTGGACAATCATTACAAACTTTGTAATTGGTAAAGGTGGGATGAGCCTGGGGAGTCTATCCCCTGCCTTTTTGCTCTTCATTACTATTTTTTTTTTAGTAATTTCTGGATATTAGAGCACATATGGCAGCATTCAAGAGGTGAAATAATATTTTATTTTTAAAAGCAAGAAATTTTACTGAAAGCACAGTATTTTAAAAACTAGTCCATAGTTGAACCTTTGACCACTACTTAATTGGGATAGGTTGAAATGGTAGTTACTATTATGTGCTTGGTATTATGCTAAGTACTTTTCACAGATTATCCCATTTAATCCTCATGATGGCAGGATGTTAAGGGAGTGCTTGGCAAAGTAACCTGAAGATGCTGGGTAGAAAACCATTGAACTGAAGTGCTTCTTCTAAAGAGCAGAACTAGGAGAAAAGAGGAAAGAGTCCAATGTTCTGCATATTGGTGGGTTCAGAATTACCTGGTTAGAGGGCGAGGGAATAGAAGCAGTGTGCTGAAACTGAGAACAGAGAATATTTTAAAAATCCAGTGCCAGGATATAAAAGGAGTCACTAAAACAATTGAAAATAAGAAAGACCATGAAACATTGGCTGAGAGCTAATCTGAAACTTTGTGCACCTCAACAGCATGACTGACTTTTTCCTAATGTTCTGTGGTTCAAGCATAAGAATGAAGAATGCCAGATAATGACAGCACCATGAGGGGAAATAAAGGCTACCATTTTTTATGTGCTCATTGTGAAAATGAAACACACACACACACACACGCACACACACACACCTGTATTCTGATTATTTCCATATTCCCCCATATGGTGTTTATTTTATTTTAAAGCATATTTTTTAAAAAATGCATTGTTTTCTAAATCTAAAATAGGATCATTTATTGATCTTTAGTGGTTTTAAAAGAAGAAATGTCTCCCAGTTTCACTAAAAACGTCATAATTTATGAATACAAGATTCATCCTAGAGCTTATTTCCTTTCTCACTTTATATGTAGATCATAAGCTGAGAACTCAAGCAGAAAATAAACTCCTACTTCATTCTTAATAGGACACACTTAAATTCCAACTTAAATATTTGGGTAATATTTTCTTCAAGAATTCGGAAAATGACAATGATAAAATGATGCACTTTTATCAAACATGGGAAATGGCTGTTATTAAAGCTATTTTTTAATTCATCTATAAAGTTCCCCCCAATAGAACACCATTCTCATTGGCTAAGTGGGGTTATTCAATCTTACAAATTAATTTTAGAACTACATGTCACAAACAACAATTCTTTGTCATTTCAACTGGTTTATCTTTTAAAAGTTTATACTTCAACAAAAAAGAGATAATCCAAAAATTAAGGGCAAAGAGGGAGTTGTTTTATTGAAAATAAATAATAAAATAATGTGTGCTTACATTTATCGTGTTCCTTGTAGTTGACAAAGACACTCTTTAAATGTTTAATGTTTATTATTTACTTGTTTATGCAAAATGATGCAGTCATTATGGTAACAAATCCCATCTGACAGATGATAACACTGAGGAATACAGTGATTATAAAACTGATTCTCATTTCATAAGCTAGAGAATATGAGCATCATAATTTGAATATTTGAATCCAAGCAATTTAGTTCTACTATGTAGCTTCTTTTTTTTTGTCCTGGAGATTGAATCCAGGGGCATTTAGCTACGGAGCCACATCCCCAGACCCTATTTTATTTTTTACTTTTATTTTGAGGAAGTCTTGCTAAGTTGCTTAGAGCCCTGATAAATTGTTGAGGCTGGACTTGAACTTAAGATCCTCCTGCCTCAGCCTCCTGTGTCACTAGGATTACAGGCATTCACCATCAAGTCCAGCCATTATCATGCAGCTTCATAAAATCATTTAACATTTCTTCTCTGTTTACATGAGTGTGAACAAGAGAAAAAACTTGAAAATATACAAATTTGGGAGTGAAACAGTTAAAAACTCATGCCTGGCATAGAGTGGGTACTCAAAGAATAATAATATTAAGTGAAATAATGTTTACCTCTGAAAATACCAAAGGAGATATATTTTGGATTAAGTTTTTCATATACCATATTAATGGCAAATTTTGAAATTCTGTGGTTTGATCAGTTTTTGATTCAGTTCCATTCTCAACAAAATAATAACATGCCATTTGTTCCCCAATCTCAATCCCTTTTAGAATATAAAAGGGATGGTCTAGATTGTAAGATGAAGTATCTAAAACACCATCTTCATAGAACATATATTTAATTATTCATAGGTTTAGAAAAAATGAATTTGTGTTTTAAAAGAATGAAATAGGTATTTGTTGTTAATGTGTTAGGATTTTAATTTGGATTTTGAAGGCATAGCTCAAGTTCATGTTGTAGAAGCTAACAATCTTAGGTGCAATACAGAGGTGGTGAGTGATAGAGAAAGCATCATATCAGTGCTTCTTTGTTAAAAAAAAATGCCATTAACTTGAATAAGAATCATTAAGATGTAGAACATATTTGCTCATTATTTTCACTGGGCTTTGGATTTCTTACTCTACAAAATACAATCATATTTTATGAAATCTATGAGAGCTCTCCTCCTCTAAAATTCTATGATCTCAAAGCTCAAAAACAAGGTGGCCCCCTGGAGTGACTATATTTGACAGTTTTTCCTAGGATGATCTCATTTTTCATTGTCCTGGAGTAGTTTATTAAGAATACCCTTTCCTTTCTATAGTTTCTAGAGAATAAATTGTACACATAGTAAAGAATTAGAGATATATAAATGTTAATTTTCATTTACTTATCCTATAGTATCCAGTACAATATTCAAATAATTTTGAATATAAAATAGATAAAATAATGTATACGAGTAATTGGAAACTTAAAGAAAATACAACACTGCTCTGATATAAATTTAGTACTATTTAAAATGTTAAAATACTTGAAATTAAAGTAATATTTTACAAAATTATGCATGATTTAGTGAGGAGTGGACATGGCATCTAATCCTAGTCATGTACTCCTTAAGGAACCCATACCTACATGTTTTTCCCCATCATACAATTGGTAGGTGATTATCCTACAATTTTTCCATTTGAAGATTATTACAGTTAATTATACCATTTTATATCATTTTGCTAAACATTCAAAGATGATAGTAATTAAAAAAGTTGATATTAATTTAAAAAGTTGATATTAATTTAAAAAGTTGATGCATAGCCAATAGTTTTTTCTTCCTGTTACATAATAACCCTATAGATAAAATTGTGAGATTTAGCAAATTGAATACAGGGAAACCTGTTCAATTTATACTTCAGGGGAATATGAAATAAATTTTTAGTGCAAATGTATCTCAAATAGAGGTTTCCTGTATGTTATCTGGCAATACTATCTGATTTTCTTATTCCTGGATTTCTTGACTAATGACTACTAGTGCTTTGAAAAGCACCACAGTTGTTAGAAGAGTGTTCATATCTTCTGTGCATATGGGAGTTTTGCTCTTATATAATGGATAAGGGCATTACAGTTATAATTATATTGCATATTATATATTTATATTTTGTAAAGCATAATTATATTGTATAATCATATTGTATCAGGTATATTATATATATTATACATAATTTATATATTTATATTTTATATACAGGATAGGTATATGTAAATATATAAAATATATATAAATATATACATCCTCAGAATATGCATCTATAGAGTGATATTAGTGATATTAATCTGTAACTCATAAAATTCATACCAAGTACACAAATATCTGATCAACATGAACTAAAATTAGTATTCAGAAGAAAGATGTTACACAGCGTTTTAGTTATATTGCTAACGCAAGTTAAGACAAACTAAGAAACACTCAACTAAATCCATGTTTTCCTTTTCTTTCTGGAAACTTACCTGTATTGCAATTTCCTGCTTTTCTTGCAACATGTCTGAATTCCAGACATGAAATGCCAGAGGAGGTGTTATGCATTTCCGGTCAGTGCCACAGAATACTTTTAAGAGTCCTATCATGAGCTTTTTTTGTTTTTCCCCATTTGCACTGGCTGTTTCTCTTTCACCAGTTCGACTCTGAAAGCCCTAGATTGTCAAATCAGATGAACAAAAATCATAGGTCTTGTCTGATGTCATGCTTTACTAATAATTTCCAGCTACCAAAAATGGTTAGACAAAACAAAGCAAGGCGAAGTCTAAGACCACATTAAGATTCATTCTTGTCCAAATTTAATCTGATCTTTCTAAAAAATCTATACAGTCCCCAGTTATACAAAAGAGAGACTTTTGGTCAAGAAACATCTCCATTTTATGCAACAATTGTTATGTAGCTTATATGGTATCTTCTAAAGAGACAGATCACATAGACTCATAGCATTGCATGCAGTCAGACCAGGAACATTCTGTATATAAAAACCTCTCCTGATGGTAAAGGTAGTGTTTTGTAGGTTTGTCATGAATCCTCCCTTGTACAAGGAGACTTGATTTGTGCAGTTTCCCTTCTTTCTGGGATTTCCTCAAGAAAGGGTAGGTAGAGTTTCAAGGACTATATTGAATAAGAGTGGTGAGTGAGGGCATCCCTGTCTTGTTCCAGTTTTTAGAGGGAATACTTCCAATTTTTCTCCATTTAGGATGATGTTGGCCTTAGGCTTAGCATAGATTGCTTTCACAATGTTGAGGTATGCTCCTACTATTCCTAGTTTTTCTAGTGTTTTGAACATGAAAGGGTGCTGTATTTTGTCAAATGCTTTCTCTGCATCAATTGATAGAATCATGTGTTTCTTAAGTCTATTGATGTGATGGATTATGTTTATTGATTTCCGTATGTTGAACCAACCTTGCATCCCTGGAATGAACCCCACTTGATCGTGGTGCACTAGTTTTTTAATATGCTTTTGTATGCGATTTGCCGAAAATTTATTGAGAATTTTTGCATCTATATTCATCTGGGATATTGGTCTGAAATTTTCCTTTTTTGACATGTCTCCATCTGTTTTTGGAATCAAGGTGATACTAGCCTCATAGAATGAGTTTGGAAGGGTTTCTTCCCTTTCTATTTCGTGGAATAATTTGAGGAGTATTGGAGTTAGCTCTTCTTTGTAGGTCTTGTAGAACTCGGCTGAGAATCCATCTGGTCCAGGACTTTTCTTGGCTGGAAGGCTCTTGATGGCCTCTTCTATTTCCTTGCTTGAATTGATCTGTTTAAGTCATGAATGTCCTCCTGGTTCAGTTTGGGTAGGTCATATGTCTCTAGGAATTTGTCGGTGTCTTTAGGGTTTTCTATTTTACTGGAATATAAGTTTTCAAAATAGTTTCTGATTATCCTCTGTATTTCAGCAGGGTTTGTTGTGATATTTCCTTTTTCATCACAAATTTTAGTAATTTGGGCTTTCTCTCTCCTTCTTTTTGTTAGGGTGGCTAAAGGTTTCTCAATTTTGTTTATTTTTTCAAAGAACCAGCTTTTTGTTTTATCAATTTTTTGAATTGTTTCTTGTGTTTCAATTTCATTTATTTCAGCCCTGATTCTAATTATTTCCTGTATTCTACTTCTTTTGGTGTTGCTTTGTTCTTCTTTTTCTAGGGCTTTGAGTTGTAGTGCCACGTCATTGATTTGTTGATTTTTAGCTCTTTGAATATATGAGCTTAATGCAATGAACTTTCCTCTTAGCACTGCCTTCATAGTGTCCCAGAGATTTTGGTATGTTGTATCAGAGTTCTCATTTACCTCCAAGAATTTTTTTTATCTCTTCCCTGATGTCTTCTGTAATCCATGCATTGTTCAATAGCAAATTATTGAGTCTCCAGGTGTTGTAGTGGCTTCTTTTTTTTAAACTGTCATTAATTTCTAGTTTCAGTCCATTATGGTCAGATAGAATGCAGGGTAGTATCTCTATTTTTTTGTATTTACTAAGACTTGCTTTGTGGCATAGCATATGATCTATTTTGGAGAAGGATCCATGTGCTGCTGAGAAAAAAGTATATTTGCTTGTTGAAGGATGGAATATTCTATATATATCTGTTAAGTCTAGACCATTGATTGTTCTATTAAGTCTTGTAGATTCTTTGTTTAGTTTTTGTTTGGAAGATCTATCCAGTGGTGAGAGAGTTGTGTCAATATAGTCCTTGAAACTCTAGCCAGAGCAATTAGACAGATGAAAGAAATTAAAGGGATATGAATAGGAAAAGAAGAACTCAAACTGTCATTATTTGCAGAGGACATGATTCTATACTTAGAGGATCCAAAAAATTCCACCAGAAAACTTCTAGAACTGATAAATGAATTCAGCAAAGTTGCAGGATATAAAATCAATATCTATAAATCAAATGCATTTCTATACATTAGCAACGAGTCCTCCGAAAGAGAAATTAGGAAAACTACTCCATTCATAATAGCCTCCAAAAAAATAAAATACTTGGGAATCAATCTAACAAGAATGGTGAAAGACCTCTACAATGAAAGTTACAAGACACTAAAGAAAGAAATTGAAGATCTTAGAAGATGGAAAGATATTCCATGCTCTTGGATAGGCAGAATCAATATTAAAATGGCCATACTACCCAAAGCACTGTATAGATTCAATGCAATCCCAATTAAAATCCCAAAATCCTTTCTTATAGAAATAGAAAAGGCAATCATGAAATTCATTTGGAAAAATAAGAGACCCAGGATAGCCAAAGCAATCCTGATCAAGAAGAGTGAAGCAGGAGGCATCACAATACCAGACCTTAAACTTTACTACAAAGCTATAGTAACACTTTGAGTTGTAGTGCCAAGTCATTGATTTGTTGACTTTTACATCTTTGAATATATGAGCTTTACTACAAAGCTATAGTAACAAAATGGCATGGTACTGGCACCAAAATAGACATATAGACCAATGGTACAGAATAGAAGACATAGAGTAATTCACAGAAATACAGCTAGCTCATACTACACAAAGGTGCCAAAAACATACATTGGAGAAAGATAGCCTTTTCAACAAATGATGCTGGGAAAACTGGAAATCCATATGCAGTAAAATGAAACTAAACCCCTATCTCTCACCATGCACAAAACTCAACTTAAAGTGGATCAAAGACCTAGGAATTAGACCAGAGACCCTGCGTCTAATTGAGGAGAAAGTAGGTCCAAATCTTCATCACGTTGGATTAGGCCCCGAATTCCTTAACGAGACTCCTATAGCATAAGAAATAAAAGCAAGAATCATTAATGGGATGGACTTAAACTAAAAAGCTTCTTCTCCGCAAAAGAAACTACCAATGAGGTGAACAGAGAGCCTACATTCTGGGAGCAAATTTTTGTCATATATACATCTGATAGAGCATTGATCTCCAGAACATATAAAGAACTCAAAAAACTTAACACCAAATAAACAACCCAATCAATAAATGGGCTAAGGAGCTGGATAGAAACCTCTCAGAAGAAGATATACAATCAATAAACAAATATATGAAGAAATGTTCAACATCTCTAGCCATTAGAAAAATGCAAATCAAAAGCACTCTCAGATTTCATCTCACCCGAGTCAGAATGGCAGCTATCCAAAATACCAGCAACAATACGTGCTGGCGAGGATGTGGTGAAAAAGGCACACTCAAACATTGCTGGTGGGACTGCAAACTGGTACAACCAATCTGGAAAGCAGTATGGAGATTCCTTAAAAAACTTGGAATGGAACCATCATTTGATCTAGCTGTTCCACTCCTTGGCCTATACCCTAAAGTTTTAAAAACAGCATACTACAGTAACGCAGCCACTTCAATGTTTATAGCAGCGCAATTCACAATTGCAAAACTGTGGAAGCAACCCAGATGCCCTTCAATAGATGAACGGATAAAGAAACTGTGCTACATATACACAATGGAATATTATTCAGCAATAAAAGAGAATAAAATTATGGCATTTGCAGGTAAATGGATGGAATTGGAGAACATTACACTAAGTGAAGTAAGCCAGTCCCAAAAAACCAAATGCCGAATGCTCTCTCTGATTAGTGGTTGTTGATACATAAGAGGATGGGAATGTGGAACATAGGAGAAATGGAGGAACTCTGGATGGGGCAGGAGGAGGAGGGGAGAGAGAAAAGGGAAGGGGTGTAGTAAAGATGGTTGAATGAGATGGCCATCACTACTCTAGGTGCATGTATGAAGACACAAATGGTGTGACTCTATCTGGTTTGCAACCAGAGAAATGGAAACATTGAGTTCTATATATGTACTATGACTTGAAATGCATTTAAATAAATTAATAAAAAAAAAGAAAGGGTGGGAACATACTGCAAACCTGTCATTTGACTTTTTCTTTCAAGAGAACAGGTATAATATGGCAGAGTCTCAACCATCTGGGTTCCTGATGGAAGAGGGCTGCCACGGACACATTCGCCCTGTGCTCTTACAGGAACAGGCAGGAGACCTCTGTGTTGTTTTGCCATTACACATTTTGAGGTCTATTATGAGTTGGCTTATTATAAATAAAATTGTTTCATTACAGGGACAGTTTAAATGATAACTACCTTAAAACCTTTTTTTAAAATATAAGTTAATGTTTCATAGCATTCTCACTCTGAGATTATTACATGAATGATAGTAAAATGCACGGAGATGTGCCATACAATTTAGGATTTCCCATGACAATCCCAGATTTATATGTGCCTTGAACAAATTTTTTACCATTACTAAAGCTCGGTTTCTTCATCTATATAAAGATAATTATAGTACTCCTTAATTAACAGAGTTTCTGAGAATTAAGATGAAATGATGTTGAACCTGGTTCACAGTAAGCAATTGATAATTGTGACTAATATTATTATTGTTATTCTGATGAAAGATGTGTCAACATATTCTCTTAATAGCACTAGTTTCATGAAGTCAAACAATTTTTCAAAAACGTATTTATGATTTCATTTTCTAGTAAAAGTCAATTTAATATTTAGAGATTTTGGTTTTTTCCAACTATTCTAATTACAGAATGTTAGTAAACATTATACAGAGACATGGGAGGTTTAGTACATCAAGAGAAATATAAAAGTACATAGAATTTTGAACCTGTTTGGCATTAACCAAAGGCATTTTCATTATCTACAAAATTTATTTCTCCTAACACTGTTTGATAATAGTGATAATTATTGATAATTGCTGAATCTGACTGATAGGTACATGGGGGCTGCATTAATCATTATCTCCACTTCTGCATATTTGCAATTTACTATAAAAAAGACTTTCAAAAGTAAGACTCCATTCATTGATTTTTGTTTTCTTTTGAAACTGAAAATATTATCCATGATAAGGAAAGAAGCAAGTTGTGCAGGGGTGTGGTATTCCCACTATGTGCAACAAGAGGAAGGCTACTAAGGGTAGAAACACTGAAAAACTGAAAATGTACAGTATGATGTACATATTCTCCATAGAGAATAATTCTAAGAACCATCTGATGCACATATCTGAAAGAACAATACTAAGTAGTGACAATAACTGACAAGCACTCAGTACTAATCATTTGCCAGTCACCTTTGTATGGCACGTGTGTGCTTCCTGACTACACACTCAGGGTACACCCATGCTGTACCATCATTATTGTTCCCATCCCATATACAGTAAATGAAAATACGGAGGTGTGATACAGCTCATTCAAGGCCACATAGCTAGTATTCTCATTGAAGCACTAAAGCTTACCTTTCTCCTTGGCTATTTTGAAGTATTTATATTACTATAAATACAGTATATTATTGTTAACTGTAAGGACAATATTGTACCACATACTTTTAGAAAAAGAGCTTATATGGTTAACTAGTAAAACAGCTTAATACTTTTATCAGTCTCTGCAGTGGTTTCATTTAGGAATATTTTGAAAATGTATAAAGAACTATTAGCAATTATTAAAAAACACATGTTGATGAAAGATAACAATTTAGAAAGAGTGAAAGGGAACCCTTGTATATTGTTGGTGGGATTTTAAATTGGTTCTATCACTGTGCAGAACAGTTATGACAGTTCTTAGTACATGATAAATAGAAATGTCACATAATCTGGCAATCTGAATTCTGATTACATATTCAAAAGTTCAAATATATATTTATACACCCATGTTAATAGTAGCATTATTCACAAGAGCCAAAAAATGGAAGCAATTCAAATGTTTATCAATGTATGAATGAAGAAAAAAAATGTGATGCATACACACAATGGAATGTTGTTCAGTCTTAAAATGGAAGAAAATCCTGTGATGTGCTACAATATGAACAGACCACAAGGACATTATGTTAAATGAAATAAGCCAATCCCCAAATAAGAAATACAGTATGATTCCAATTATATGGTTATCTAAAGTACTCATATTTATAGAAACGGAAGTGGGATTGTGGTTACCAAAAGCAGATAAGAAAGGGAGAAATAGGGAGGTGTTTAATGAATATAGAGTTTCAATTTTTCAAGATGAAAACCCAGAGATGGATTGCTCCATATCATGAACATACTGAACACTTCTGAACAATACATTTAAAAATGATTAAGATGGTACCTTTTATGTTACATGTTTTGATCACAATTAAGTATTTTTAAAATTATAGAAGGATCTGCATCGACATTTCTCAGAAGAACATATACAAATGGGCACATGAATTGATGTTCAATATCATTAGCCAACAGGGAGAGTCAAACCAAAGCCACAATTAGTTACAACTCATTTTAACATGGCTATATTTGAAAAGGCAGAAAATAACGAGTTTGGTTGAAAAATCAAGAAACTGGACCCTCATAAAATGCTCATGGGAATGTAAAATGGTACAGATACTTTGGAAAGCAATCTGGCAACTCTTCAAAAGGCTGAACATAGAGGTACCACATGATCCAGTAATTCCACTCCTACATATACACCAGAATAATGAAAACAATGTCACAAAAGAACTTCCATACATATGTATAACTCAGCATTGGGCATTGTAGCCAAAATGTTGATGCTATTCAAATAGTTATAAGCTGATAGATAAATAAAATGAAGTATATATATATATATATATATATATATATATGTATATAATCAAAAATTATTTGGCAATAAAGAGAAAGGAAGTATTGATATATGCAACAACATAGATGAACCATAAAAATGTATGCTAAGTGAAAGAAGCCAGGCACAAAAGACCATATGTTGTGTGATTCATTTATACAAAATGTCCAGAATGGACATCTCTATAAAGACATATCAGAGATTAGTGGTTGCCTGGGGAAGGAGATGGGAGTAAATGGAAACTGATGGCTAAAAGGCCCAGGGTTTTGATTGAGGGTAATGAACATTTTGTAAAGTTGAATGCAGTTATGCATACATAACAGAAATACTTAAAAAACTGAAATGTACATTCTAAATGATTCTAAATGAGTAAATTGTGTAAGTGAATTATATCTCAATAAATCTATTTAAAAAAGAAGAATGTGTTGGAGGATGCTTCCTTCCAAGATTCAAAATAGAGAATAAAATAAAATTGGAATGTGCATGAATAGCATATAAGGAAAAATATTGTTCTGTTAAAGTATAATTCTCTAATATATATTATGTATATACATTTATATATACAAATTTATACACTAAATTGTGCACACAATTCTGCGTATAGACACATACGCAGAAAACAAACAAAAACGCCAGTGTGATGTTCCTGGGTTATTATGTAAGTTTTCTCTGTTTCAAGGTCTATTAAAATTATTCTGACTATTCTGCACAGGCACTCCTTTGAAGATTATGTCTGAGACTAGAAGCTTTGACGGTGTAATCACCTGTCATCTCATTTCAATGCCAAAAGGACAAATTCCAGCAAATACTGAACACATGAGGTCCTTAATAATTCTAGAGAGCACTGATATTTTATTCATTTCAACTTGCCTTAGACTCTTAGGCCCATGGTGGTAAAATGCTTCCTGATTACATAAACTTAATATAAGTATTCAGTTTTGATATTTCTGGAGAGAGTTGTATGCATATGTTTGTGTAAATGGTTTATTCAAAATGGTGATATTATATCAAAAGAAAATGCTCAGAAATGCTACCTTTTATTTTCCCCTTACCCAGCATTTTCTCTTCCAGAATATATTTGAATATATTTACTTAATATTATATTCCCAGATGTTACATAGGAAGGCAAACAGAAGACAGAGGAGTATTTTTTCTTTTGTCTTCATCACCACTCCCACCTTCATCAACACACCCACTTTATACTGATAAATTAAATTTATTTAAATTATTTATAAATTTATTTATTTATCTATCAGCTTATAACTATTTGAATAGCATCAACATTTTGGCAATAATGTTATTTAAACATTTTTTAATAAATTATTGGCAATTTTTTTTATTGAAAAATTTTCAAAGTAGGTGTACAACTCAAGGTCAAAAGAGGAAATGCAAATGAACTTCTTAAATCCTGGAAATTCATAATCTCTATTGAAAAGGGAATCATAAACACCTGCATATACATAAACACAACACTGATACACATAGATTCTCAGAAATGCTAATTCACTGTTCAACATTCACACTATATTTGTAGCTCTTTACCAATGTAGAAAAAACCAATGCCCTAAAGGGGCCTTAAGAAATGCAAACATATATCCAACAGTTCCTTATTTAAAACAATGTTCCTGAAATTCAGAATGAAATAGATGTTGTGGTTAGTTAAATCTTCTTTATCTTTAGGTACAAAATATCATGGAATTACCTTAATACTTTCATATTTGGCAAAGTCAACAATTTCCTTTTTATTTCTAGCTTATGATTATTATCCATCAAGAATGAAAATACATGTGAATCATTAAACTAAAATTTAAAATAAACATTTAATTAAATGGCTGCATTATTTATGATCTTAAATAAAATCCTATACACTAGTGGGAATTATAATGGCAGAAGTGATTTTTACTAATGACATATGGTAGGAATTAAGGATATACCACTTGTAAAAGTCGAGATCTATAGGACAGTGTTAATTTTCTCCTTTTTTAAAAAAAATTTATTAGCACATAACAATTATCCATAATAGTGGGATTCCTATGACACATTCATACATGCAGATAACATGTTGATTTCTATCTTGAGTTTGAACTAGGACACTGAGCCAATGGTACTCAGTTTTATTTCAGTCAGCTGATAGAGAGTTGATCATTTATTCAAAAACTTATTTAGAGAAACTCTAAGTTAACTTTATTTCTAGAAAATCTTTATTACCATTATGAGGTAGTCTATACATTGAAATTTAAGTCATAGATTCAAGATACAACCAACAAGAAATGGGATTTAAAGGTATTTAACAATTACAAGTATTCAAGAATGGGTTTCATATTGTAATGGAGCTCCTATAGTGAATTAATCACAAATAAATAAAGTTAGACTGAACTAAGGTACTTTTATTTTTTGTTGTATGTTTACAATGGTGTTATTTTTGTGCAAGAGGATGAGTCATTATTTCACTATTTAATGTCTGTTTTCCTATAGGAACATCAATTTAATTTGAGTAAAACAAAATGAAAGTCATACGCCTTGCCTTGACAAGGCTCTTTGGCAAACCCGATATGGAAAGCAGAAATGGGAAAGCCAGCAATATTTCTCTGAAGTTACCATTACCTGTGGTTAGCATTCAAGCTTGTGTTCAAGAAAGAGATTAAACAAGGGCCACTGACAAGCAGAAAGAACTCCAAATTTAGAGTGAAGTGAGAGGTTTACAAGTGATTTCATAAAGGAGATGAGCTCTGAGCTGAGCCTTGAAGGACACTAAGGATTTTGACAGGGTAACTGGAGAGGTGCTCCAGGCAGAGAGAGTTTGAGTAAACCAATACATGAAAGTCCTAATCAGAAAAGAACCAGTTTTACTGTAATGATTTTCAAGCTGCAGGGTCATGACTCATTACAATATTTCTCAACAAAGGTGCTATTAATCTTTTATGTGAGACTATTTCCCCATGAATGGCAGAATGTTTAACAACATCCCTGACCTCTGGCTACTAAATGCTAATAATGAGATCAGTTTATCCCTTCACTTACAGAGAGAATCCATAATTTCCTCATGTATGTTCAAATGCCCCCTAGTGGTGAATAAGCTTTATCCATACCAATCATTATATTCAAAGAAATTCACTTTTTAATGAAGGTAATGAAAAAGGAAAATAAGACAAAAGGAAAGAAAAGGAAAGGGAAGGGAAAGGAAGAAAATGAAAAGAAAGGAAGGAAGGAAAGGAGTGAAAGAAGGAAGGAAGCCGGCAGGCAAGCAGGCAGGAAGGCAGGCAGAAAGGAAAAAAGAGAAAAGAGCGTGCATTACAGCAGAAAGTATTACCAGGTAATGAAGCATCTTGTTATGGCTGACTGTTGACCTGTTGAATTTTAGTGCTGATAGGAATCAAGCATAGTCTCATTATTTTCAAACTTTTATCAGCACAACATTGAAAAAAAACCTTATAAAACAAACACACAACTTCATGAAAACTAAAGATCAGAGAACTTAAGAAACAGCAAAGGATGTCTATCATAACTAAAATGGTGAGGTATCAGAGATTCCAGAGATGGAATAAAAATTAAATTCATCCAGAAAAATTGTGTTCCTTCATAAAATTTTCTCCTTAAATAATCAAGTAGGTGACAACTGTCTTTGTGTCTTTGTTAGCTGACACCTACACAATGAAAATATCTTCTACGGACTTTAATGACTTATAATAATTAATGGTAGTTATACAGCTTCCCCACAGTATTCCTTAGAGGATTTCGATACCGCTTTCTCCTTTAAAATTTCATGTGTAAAATTCTGATAGATTTTATCCAAATCCTTTTTTAAATGTACCCATCTCTGCTTTGTGCCATGACCAGCACAATCACTTACAAAATATAAAGCCTTATGGAGAATTATGGCTGCAACACCCTTTCTTAGCCACCATCCTGCTCGTATTCACGACCATAAGAAACCTAGCACTGCAAGTTAATTTTAACACATTTTTTTAGACACCTCCATATACACACTCTCCTCAGAACTTAAGCTTTCCCTTGGCTTTTGGGTGTGAACTTTCCTCTTTCCAAAGAGGAAAATGAGAAACTCCTCCTTTCCTCTGGGACTAAACCACATGACAGGGCTGTAGTCTTAGTCATTGTGTTTTTCAATTTTTGGTCACTGTGATTGTGACAAATACATGAGATAGCAGCTTAAAAGGAGAAAGGATTATTTTGGATCATAGTTGCAGAAGTTTTAGTCCACGGTCACTTGGCTCCCTTGTTTGGGGGCCTGTGGTAACACAATGCATCATGGTGGTGGGAGTATATGGCAAAGGACAAAGGAGGTTGCCTACCTCATGATGGCCAGCAAGCTGAAAGAGAAATGGGGGGCGGTGGGGACAGGGTCCCAATATCCCCTTCAAGGACACACTCTTAATGACCTAACTTCCTTCTTGTAGATGTTACTTTAAACATTCCATCACCTCCCCATAGCTTCACAGGCCAGTGACCAAGCTTTGAGGAACACTTCAGATTAAAATGATAGAAGCCATGAAAAGGCTAATAGGACCTTTTTATTATAATGTATCTACCATATTAATTTTTTTTCCACATGTTTTCATTTCCTGATAAAATTTGAAGACTGACCTAGGTAGGAGGATCACCTCAGTTCAAGACTTGTCTCAGTAATTTAGCAAGACCCTGAGAAACCTATCAAGATCTTATCTCAAATAAAATTTAAAAAAAAATGAAAAGGGCTGGGGATCTAGCTCAGTGGTAAAACGACCCTGGGTTCAATCCCCAGTGCCAAAATAAAAATAAAAAATAAAAATTGAGAATTAAAATAAATAAAGGGATGTTTATACATATAAAGGGAGTGTTTGTGAAAGTAGTGTGTCTTTGTATAGAATTAAGAGCCAGAAGGCTGAATACAGCCCACATGTATGTATTGGTTGCCAGATGTGTAATTTAAATGTAAATGTATTTAAATTGCAGACAACCTTATGCTCTCCACCACTTCATGTTGCAACTGCATAAATCTGTGCTCACGTACCTGTTGTGAGTTTTCACTCTCTGGCAGAGTATTTAAGAACATGGACTTTGATATCTGTAAGATTTCGAGACTATGCTCTCCAAGCAATATTTTAGGTATAAAATGGGGGTACCAACAGAGTTATTATGAAAATTAACTTAGGTAATGCAAGTAAAGTACTTAGAACTGCTCTATCATATAGTAATTAATAAATGTTAACTCTTATTATTCTTTATTAAATGAAACTCCTGCTGCTAATGATATTGTATTAGATCAAGGAACATGAATAAAATGCTTTGCCTAAAAGCATTTCCACCTGTGCATAATTTTATGAATATAATTTTATGTAGGCTGCTTTAACAGAAACTGATATTAGGGAAGTGAATTTTAGCAGATGACAGAATTATAATAAGATTTTCTCGGATTGGTTTTTAAATGTGTTACATTGCACTGAACCAATTCTGCCTATTAGTTCTGAAGTAATACAGTTTTCAGTCATGTGTTCCATATATCACATTTTCAGGTATGTGACTTCTTGTGCCAAATGTTTAAAAATTAAAATTAAGATGTAGAATTTAAGAAAGAGATAACTACTGCAAAAGAAGAAATTGTTCTTATTTTGAGTTTTATAAGAAATCAAATATTCCCTAGGTCCTCTTTGCTTTCACATTATTTGTTGGAAGAACTCAAACCTTACAATTCTACTTTATTCAAGAGAAACACAGATATTATTGACGCTCTGTTGTTTGCTATATAAAACCTAAAGAATAATAAAGATTAATAATGCATTGGCCAGGTTACATGAAAACAGGAAAATTTACCTTGTAAAACCAAAAAATGTCCTGTTAACTGAGAAGTGGATTAGAATGTTCAAAGTGCTTGGGGACTGAGCTCTCTGTAAAATCTGATTTATACTGCAGGCATCATAATGCCTACCTACTCCAGAATGACAAATAGTACCAAGCTGAAGTCACAACAGCAGCCCCAAAGCTTTAACAGCAAATGTCTTCCATCTTAATAGCTGATTCTGTGCCATTCTGTGCACTTAAAATTCTGAGCATTTAATGCTTCTTGTTGCATCTAAATCCAGATACAAAAACCTTCAAATCAAACTATTTACCTCAACTGAAATCTGCCTTGAATAATTCATAAGAAGGAAGAAAGATGGCAGTGAAGAAAGTCAAAGAGTTTTAATGAACTCTAGAGTTTCAAAAATAATGGCATAGAAGCTATTCCGGCTTTCCCCTCATCCTATAAAGAGGAGCATCAGACTCTCTTAACATTAAATTCTCTCAGAAAGCAGGAGCAGTAGAAGAGGGTTCAGCTCCCTGCTTGTCTGTGATTGATTTGCGAACAGCACCACACAGATTGCCAGAACAAGCTCCTTTTTGAAGAAATATCTAAACTCTTCACATTCAAATGTCTTACTTTATGTTGTTTCTTAAAATTTCACCAGTGTCAGGCAACTTAATTAAAAATAAACTGTGACAACTAGTAAGTGTAGTGGCTCTGGCCTTAGTGATCCAGCACCTGCTTTTGAATGACTCCACTATCCTCAAAGACTTGATTGTCATAAGGGACAGAGTTAACCAGCTAACCTACCCTACCAATGATGAAGGTTTCATACTTTGCTCTAATAGATAACCATTTCTGCCATGATTTATCTAGGCAAAGTACATAAGATTTTTATTAAATTACCATGATAGAGGTCATTTTTTCAGAGTTATTACTCTGTATGTTTGTATTAGTTTCCTGTTGCTACTATAATAAATTACCATAAATGTGACTTAAGAGAACACAATCATATGTTCTATAGTTCTAGAGGTAAGAAGTCTAAGAAGAATCTTATAGGGCTAAAATTAAGGTATAGATAAGATTGTATTGCATTTCTCTCAAAGATTCCTAATTACATTCCATTTCTCTGCTTTTTCCAAACTCTAGAGGGTGTCCAGTTCTTGGCTGGAACCCTCTCTCCATTTTTAAAGCACAGCCCTCAGCCTCTGTTTATGTCATCCCGTCTTTCCTGCCTTTGACCTTCTTGCTTGCCTCTTATGAGGACCTTGTGGGTACACTGAGCCCAACAGGGTAATGATTGTCTTTTCATCTCAAGATAATTAATTTGTCACATAGCAAAATTCCTATTGTTGTGTAAGATAGCTGAGTAACAGGTTATGAGGATATCTTTGGCATGCCATCATTCTGTCTAGAATAAGGTTGTAATAACCAAATTAGTGGCTTAATAGAAATATATTTGCACACAAGGCCCTCTATGGCTTGGTTATAAAACGAAGACAAAAGAAACCTCAATAACTGTAATGTGACTAATTTTTTCAAAGTAATATTTTGTAATACTATATTTCACAAAACCTTAAAAAGTTTACTGACAACCTTTTAAGATATACAAATTTCTGAGTCGCTAGTCTCTGTTAATTAAAACTGGACATTTAGAATATACTTAAGGTCTAAATATTTATATCAAAGCAATTTTTATTAATTGTTTCATTAACTAGCTTTAATTAAAATATAATAATGCATTACCTTCTATAAAAAGGCTTGTGTTTGTGTTTGTGTGTGTGTGTGCACGCGCGCACGCAAGCTTGTCCCTTTTTTTCCTTTTTGGTCGGCAGGTAGTTGGATACCCAATGCCTAGAACATAAATAAATGTCTTTTAATGTATATTGAATGAATGAATGAGTTAATAAATGAAACTATTTCAGGTGATTATATTGTAAAAACAAAAACCTACTTTGATAGTTTCAGAATTTTTAAAGCCCAATAACATGGCTAGCTGAAATATTAACCTGATATTAATACATTTTTAAGAACTATATAAATGATATTTAGTAAGTTTAATTTCATGTACATGTCACTTATTTTTTTAAAGAAGTCCTTAATAAGCTGAGCAAAACACATGAATACAAATTTGCAAATAAAAATGAACCACTATATATGTATATATATATATGTGTATATATATGTATATAAATCATCTTTTAGAACCTAATATAGAAAGGCATGATAAACTCAAATATGATTAAATCGACTTGAGTTTGTAAAGAGTTAATACAATTTTTGCAGAAGGTATTATCAATGGAGAAAAAATTATTTTAACTGATAATCTGTAGATAGAGCAATATGCAAAAAACCCAATATATTTAAAACTTCAAAAACTACATTCACTTTTAAAACTGCTTAAAAATACCTATAAATTAAGATATAATCATCTTAAGACTTACAGTCTTAGGAAGCAAAAGCATTTTAACAAGTGACCTATAAATTAAGTTCAGTATATTTAAATTTTCATTTCTGGAAAAAAAGTATGAAACACATTTCTTGTACAAATATTTAATTTCTAAGAATTTTCTCCTTGATATTTCTTATTCTAGGAATTTTTGCTGAAGACAGCATTTTAAATTTCACAATATTTCATAAAGGATAGTGTATTTAAATAATATAATTATCCTCATATAAATGTTCTGTGTTCCTAGATTCTGCCTAAGTATACCATGTGATGTAAACTTTGATGATGTTTTTAAGGAACATTAGTGATAATGTAACATATGTAAGTGCTAAATGTTTAAGATAAAATTAATAACATATCGTTGACTTGAATTTCTGTTGTAATTCAAAGGAAAGTTCGAGTGCTAATGGGAAATTAAGCCATAAACAGATTATGTTGAAGGGTTTTAGAACTAACCAAATTAGAATTTCTTCTTACAAAAGATATGTTATTTGTATTTGCCATGTATTAATTGTGGATATTAATAGGTTATTAATATGCATGTGTTATTTCAACACATGCACACAGCATACACAGCAAATCCAGCCTTCCACTCTCCCTCACCCTACCTTTCAGCCTCTGGAATCACTATTCTACATTCAGATAGGCATGTTGTCTGTCATTTGCAGATGAGAGACCATATGGTATTTGTCTTTGGAGTTGATTTATTTCATTTAACATAAGGTCCTCCAGTTCTATCTATTTTGCTGCAAATGACAGGATTGCATTCTTTTCTATGGTGGAATTGTGTGTGTGTGTGTGATATTTTCTGCAAGGATAACAAATATTCAGTCACAGAAATCCTCAAATATTTTCTATTTCAAAATTTACTTTTTAATATTTTCATTTGAAATACAATAAGGAGAACACATGATGTGGTTGCACTGGAAATAATTAACCTAAAAGTGATGTGAAAGACAGAAATAAAGGACACCTAAAGCCTACTCACTATATGTATGTATATATGTATCAAAGAAAGGTAAAAATAATTTTAAAAACTAATATCCCAGTAGAAAAAATGGTCTTGTGATAATTATCTAAAAATAATGCATTAAATGGGAACAATGGTTGCCTAAGGGTCATAGTGATTTTTATTTTCTTCTTTGTATCTTTGATGTCTATAAATATTTTATCAAGAACATGTATACTCTATCAAGCAGAAACAAACAATATTGATTTTTCTATTAAAAAATCTGTTTAATCTGTGAGCCAAAAATGAATGAAAAATAACCTTACCTTCATTATATTTTCACTTTCTAGAAAGTGCCATGTCTGAAAATAATAGTACTTTCTATTTTTATGTGGACTTGAAAGAATTGTTCATTTGGGAACAATATATTCAGACATACTTTTCTCTTTTTTGTAGAAATTCTTTGCACATAATAGTGAATTATCAATGAAAATATATATTATTTTTAATCAAATCCAGAAAATCTATAGTCAAAATGTTTATAGGTTTATATTCAGTGAATAAGCAACATGAATATCCATCAAAGATTTCATTTTAGTATATTAATAAACATCATGTATTCACAATTATCAGGGAAGCAGCTATTCCACTAAGGTCTTAAATACTTTTACTCAGTGACATCATTTTATTCAAAGGATGGGAAATATTCCTTTCTTTAGATAAAGCAACAGATTACATTCAGATTCTATTGATATTTGGCAATGATAGAGATTTGGACTTTTCACTTCAAGTATTCTGAAGATTTTATTGCTAAATCATATAAAATATGTTAAAAGACACATACTTTAAAAAGAGCCAAGGGGTACCAAATTGTATTCTGTACTTTGCTTTAACTTCACAACTCTTTTGATGTATCTGGGTGGAAATAATCAAGGAGTTCAATAATATTACCTCCCTCTATTATGCCTCTGGTTAATTATTATCATTTTCAAGTCTCATGAGTATCATTGTACTAGATAAAAACTGCTTAGTACTATTCAATTAACATAGGAGAGGCACACCTTTAATAATTATCCTGTTCCCTTTTGCTGGATTAAACTATTTCTGACACCTGGTATTCAGGCTTGTGTGATGAGTTCAGATATGTTAAAGTATAATTTAACAAATGGGTTTAGAGGGCAGTGGCCTACAGGCTTGAAATCAGGTTACTTAAGGAACATCTGTAGAAGTGGTGGAAGATGAGTGCACAGGGAGGGAGAAAATGAAGGAGTGAATGTGTTGTCTTCAGATGTGAATTAAAGGCAGGATGAGCATTTGAAAGTAGATGGAGCAGACTTGATTAGTAAGTTTCAAGTTTTTCAACTATGTGTAACAAGAAAAAGTTTCAGAGAGCTGTATGGATTTTAACACAGAAATGAAATTTCCGCAAATATAACAAAAAAATTAACATTATTTGTTTGAATGCTTACTGTTTGCCAGGCACCATGCTCAGAGTTGTCCATTTGTTATTGTGCTTAATGTTCATAGTAACTTTATCAGGCATGAACCATTTTATAGTGATGAAGTGATGCTTAGAGAGTTTAATACATTCCCAGGCATACAGCTGGTAGGTAGAAAAGACAGAACGTTGTATGTGTCTAATTATGAGGCCCCCCATCATACACACTATTCTGTACAGGTGGAAGGATTAAGACAGTTCTTGGATGGCTTCTTGATGGATTAAGCCTGAATAGTTAGTTGAATTACCCAGACTTCCGTGGTAAGCAGCCTTTGAGAGACACACCAGTGATTTCCCCTGTCTAGTACAGATCTCTGTTAGCTCCCTTGAGTAATTTGCTCCTAACCAGTAGTACATGGCAATATTGAAGGCCTATCATTTCTGTGATTGGGTCTTACAAGACTGTGATTTCCTTTTCCTGGTAGCCCGTCTGTATTGCCTTCTTATCCCGCACTCTGATGAAGCGGTCCTATTGGAAAGGGTTGGTTTTAGTACAGGGGAGAGGGTAGTCAACAGAGATCTGAAGCCCTGAGTCCAATAGCGGCTTGAGGTAATGAATTTGCCTAAGAACTACTTAAGTGAGCTTGGAAACAGATCCTTTATCAGAGGAGCTCTCAGGATCCAAGGCCTGGCTGACATCTCAATTGTAGCCTAGAGAGACATGCTAGTGTAGAGGTCCAGCCTGGATTCTTGAATCACAGAAATGGTGAGATGATAAATGTGTGTTGTTTTAAGCCACTAAACCTTGAGGTAATTTGTTACACAGCAATGGGTAACTAATACCACTTCCCCAAGGCAAAGACTATGCTTTATTTAGTTTCATGTACCCAGCAACTAGCGCAGTTCCTGAAACAGAAACTAATTCGTTAATGCCCATTAACTAAGAGTGAATGAATGAAGGAAGATTAATGATAGCTAATATCATTTGAAACTTGAGATTTTAGTATTATTCCATGTAGAACATAATTAGTTTTTCTACCATAGTCCTATCCACTTTATCAGAATAAAAGTGATTCAAGTAAAATAGCATAAACTGCATAACTCAATAAGCGGTCCCCTGACCCCAGCTTTACTGGAGGAGAATGTATATACAAATGATTCAGTCTGGGTGTGAGTGGACCATCTGATAAAGTTTAGCAGCTAGGAAATATTCATGTAACCAACACAATAGAGATAAAGAGCATTTCCATCCCCTGAATAGGTTTCCTTAGGCTTTTTTGCAGTCAAGTCTCTTCCTCAATTCCTCCAGGATGATCTGCTTTCTTTCACTATAGCTGTACATTTTCTAGAGTTGTATATGCAGAGATGCATTTTTAAATGTTTGATTTGTGCTGAAACTGCACTTAGGCATAAAAATATTAGTCCATAACAGAGCAGTTGTGATTAAATTTAATTCTTTAATTTTTCACTGACCAATTTTAGATGGCAGTCTCTTCAGTGGATTCAATCTACAAATCAGTAATTGATCTATAATAAAGGAATTCAACATTTCCAATGATATTTTTACTAAATGATGTTTAGTAGATTAACCTGACAGAGAGGACCATTTCTAAAATTCCTTAAGATTCCTGGGATTTTTTTTTTTTTTGAGGTTTGAGAGAAATATAGAATTATTATTGTGCTATGCTAAACTATTCTGCAGTGGCCATTTATCACCATGTTTTAAATTTAAAAACCAAAAGAAAGCTGAGCTATTGTGGAGCAGAAAAGAATTTTATACATAAAGTTAGAATTCTCTAGACTTTGCTACAACTTGGGACTTTTAAATTGGTTCTTGCTGATTAAATTTTCAACTCTCAGACAATCAGCATGCTTTCAAAGTGTGGTATTTTCCTACTTGCATGTAAGGGAAATGCAGTCATCCAGTAAAAATGCTGGAGACATATCCTTGAATGTAAGGGTTGATGATGGACGGGAGAATAGCTTGAGATCCACACAATGAAAGCAGAAGGCAAAACTCAGTAGCAAGCACTGCTTGTCAGTGTGGTAGCACCAGCTAACATAAGTTCTTGTGGTTTTTCATTTAACAAATATTTATTGAATTCTCCCAATGAGCCAGGCACTATTTTAGCTATATCAAGTGACTTTTTGCTTTGCTTTGTTTGCTTTTCACTTACTGAAGGAAAAAGGCTAATAGCCACTAGTGCAAATGCAGAGTCAAGTAAGCAGTATAAGTTTTAATATGCCTTTGGGCTGGGATTATGGCGCAGTGGTAGCGTGCTCGCCTAGCACGCATAAGGCACTGGGTTCGATCCTCAGCACCACATAAAAATAAAATAAAGATATTCTGTCACCTACAACTAAAAAAATAAACATTTAAAAAAAAAAGTTTTAATATGCCTACAAAATTGAAGCTCCATTTTCTGTTGTAAATATCTAAATAAATAACACTTTATCCTAAAGTGTTCCATTACTGTCTGTCTCAACATAAAGATGCTCTATGGTGACTGTGCACAATTGACTGAGATTGTTTGTCGGTATAAAGCACAGGGAACAGAAGAGTACGTTTGAGATCAGAATAATCTAGATGCAAACTTGGTTTTGACTTTTCCTAGGTAAGTTTTGTGAGCATAGGGGATACAGCTTAACTTATATACTTGAGTCAGTTTCTTCAGAGGAAAACAGGTGCTTTAAATGTAATCAGATGTGAAGCAGGATTTTCCCAGTTGCTTCACACATTTCGGCTAAAGCCCTAAGATTAAGAAAAGAAAGAGAAAGGATTCAAAGAGAAGCTACTAGGCACCTCTCCCAGGTTTCCTAGCAAGGAGTCAAATTGGCTAGCAACCTGGTACCTCATCTAGCCTATCAAAAACAGAATAATGGAGTACATTGATAAAAAGACATTTGTCAAGATGAGATGTCAAGAGAAAGGATGGGGTTTTGACTTATCTCTCAAATGCTGCATCCACATACATACTCAAAGAGGGTTAGCTCCACTAGCTGCAGAAATGTTTAGGCAAATCTTCACAAAACTAACCTTTCTGATAAGAAGATTCTGGAACAAGCTGGCATGTGGCCCCAAGTGTTTGGGAAACATGTGAACATTAAGATGATAGCCTCCTTCCCTCCTGGAGAATTGAGAAAGTAGGATGGTGGCTGAAGCAGACTGTATGAGTAGAGGAAAAAGGAAAGAAGACAGCTGTTGGGGCAGGCCCAAAATGGCTGCACTTAGGCTCCCTTGCCAACTTCCAGCAGGCTATGTTATGTTTTTAGTGTGCAGCCAGGGCTGGGAACTGGCTATGTTATGATTAGTCAAGGCCAGAAACACTGTGATTCAGTGCATAGACTCAAGATCATAAACACTAACTTGTGAGAATGTTCCCCCTCTTTTGTAACCTATTGGAAGTGTGCCTTCTTTGAGCTGTATATAAAAAGGGGCCTGTGAATGGCTGAGAGGAGTGGCTAATGGCTAAGGCCACCTCTGAATAAAGAATGACCAATATTCCCACCATGCTTCACATCTTCTGCCACGTTTCCTGGGTCAGAGAAGAGGAGACAGGGTAGATCAACATTCCATTTTTGGCATAAAATGAATGCCTTCATTTCCCATTGGCACAGTGCATGGCACAGAAGGGAATATGCTACCTTTATGAGATCCCACTAAAAAGAATTACCTGCTCAAACACAAGAACTCCAGCAGAAAGAGGTCCTGGGACAGGCTGCTGTGGGCCAGAGTTGAGTGTTAGCTATGCATATGCCTCTTGTCAGAGGGATGAGGGATGATGTGAGGGAAGATGATGCTCTGAACAATCCACAAATATACCCCATAAGGCAGCTAGTTGCTCCCAAGTACAGAGGTGCTTATTACTGACTGAGACTTAAAATGCAATCAAGCCAATAAGCTATTCTGCAATGTAGAACTAGAACAAACAATCAGGCCCAAACTGATACAGAGAGTCATTCCGAATTTTATTTGAATTTAGGATATACTAGAAATTTTAATAACTGAAAATAAGCTTTAACTATCACACTTAAACTATGTTTATCACTGAAGATCTGAAAAATTATGTCCTCTACCTAACATGTATCAAATTGCAGATCTGCTAACATGGTTGAGGAGAAAATGTAAAAGTGCTTTTTGGCTTTGAGTACAGGCCATTCAATAAAATCATTACATTAGGATTACAGATAATACACATTAAGTGCCTACCATAGTACCTGGCATACAGAAAATGATTTTAATAAATATGAGTTATTGTTAGTTTTATTACCATGTCTCAGGCACTTTTACTTACATACATTACCTCTAATCCTTGCAATAAATCTACATGGTAGCTATTATTATATTTACTTTACAGATAAAGAAAAAGAGGAAACAAAAGTGAAAATGGCAGTCTCTACCCTCAGAAGCGTAATCTAAGGAAACCAGTGAATTAACAGTGATAATGGCTAAAACAGACATTGGACAAGATGCGTGGGAAGCCAACTTGAACACACTTAGGCTTTCCCAAAGGATCTGTCTCATCAAATAGGAGTCAGTTATCCAGGTGAAAAGGAGGAACAATGCTTCTAGATACAGGGCTCTCAAAAGATTTAGATGGCTGGAACGGATGTAGAATGGAGTGACACAATGAAATTCCATACAATCATCCTTGGTAGTGTCTCTTGAAGAAATGTGGAGTCAAGGGGATGATTTTCTGCAAGGAAGTGAGTAGGGGCATTTAGGGTTCACTGAACAGGACCCAAAAGTGTCACACTGAAGTCTGACAGTTCCCAGTTGCTGAACCAGGCACATCTATGAACTCTCTGGCCTCCAGTACCCTCATCAGCAATTCCCTTCAGTGTCCTTAACTTTAAAAATGGAAGGAAGGAAACCCCTACCTGGTGGAACTATTGAACTATTGAAATGCCAAGTACAAAGTGTCTTCTGCTAAGATCTCAAAAACTAAAAATGTCAAAGTGAAATCTCCCTGTTTTTTACTGAAATTGACAATTATTTGACCACCAATAAAATTTTCCCTCTGCATGTTAGGCATCAAATACATTTTACACACAATTACTGTTCTAGTCTAAAAATCTTGAGTCAGGTTTTAAAATTTTTAATCAATTTTAACAAAAGAGAAAGTAGAAAAATATGATAGGAAAGTCAGGATGGATAAGGGCAAAGGCTAATGATGGAGGCTTCACTTGAAGTTCCCAGAGTGGCAATGGTAATTACAGGTTTGGAGCTTCTGGCAATTATAGAAAATTCTCAAGTGTGCTGATTCTCTTTCGTCTATAAATCTGCAGTGACTTGGTGACCTAATCCAAGTATCAGAAAAAACTCAGCTCTGACAGGATGCCCCTCTTATCCAAGTGGATGCTTGTATGCTTTTGTATGAGTGCCAAAAAGAAGAGAGAACAAGGAAGAGTATGTTATCAGGGTGAAATATAATGAGGGCATCTTCAAAGGCAGCAGAATGATCTACAGGGAAGAGTCTAGCCTCTTGGCCCTGACATCAATTCTTTGCCATGCCCTCCTAGACATGAAGCATGGGAGAAGTAGTCAACAAATCAAGACTAGAAGAGCAACTGGTCAAATTGAGGACCAGCTGCCGACATGCTTTCTGGGTGCAGTATGCTGAGATTTCCCAACACCAAAGACTATCCCTGACAGTTGTAACAGTTCAGAGGCCAAGGGGCTTCAGAAATTTAGTAACTTTTCAGTCAAGTTCCAAGATAAAAAGTGTTAATCTTGAGGAGAGGGCATGTGGAAGTACCCAAAAAGGAGTAACAAGGAAGACAGAGCTGTGCAATGGTCGGGAGTGATAGGGCAACTCTTCACAGGACTTTGGAAGAAGCCTTCAGAACCAAGGGCTCATAATAGAGGCACAGGAAATCAGAGTCCTTGTCCTTTATGTTTCAAAACTCTCCCTCACAGATTAAGTGAAGCAAGAATAGTGTCTAAGTTTCATTTCTACTCTAGTTTTTTTTTCTTTCATATGATCAGATGGTTTTTAAGGATTACTTAAATACATAATGTCACATAATTAAAATTTGGCTTGTCCCAAAACCCATTTACATCTTCAAAGTTGATTGAATTAAACTTCATACATTTAAATTATAATCAGAAATGTTTTTATTCTTTCAGTAGTTGTGAAAGTAATTTAGTGTTGTTACAAATAAATTTGCTATGCTTTTCCATAAAAAACAATTTTATGATATTTTAATGGAGCTCATGATTACTTATGTCCATGTAAAATGTCACACTTAAAGATGTGAATAAACTATTTGCCTTTGTCTTACTTTTCCAGACACTGAAAGCAGGGGTAGAAAGGGAAGGTGATCATAAATTATTTGCCAGTGGGATTATGTCATTCTTGTTATAATTATTATGCCTAAAGTAAAGCAGAACATTGTAAATGTTAGCACAGTACTAATTTATCAAAGAAATGGAGTAAAGACATAGAATTCTTAAGAACAGGACTTGTATAGCTAATGAAATAGTACCAAGAATCAATAAAATGGGGTGGCATCAAACTAATAACTTCTTTATGCAATGGAAAAATGGATGAAGAGAGAACCTACACAAAAGGAAGAAAATCTTCGCCAGCTACTCTTTCAACAGAGGATTACTCTCTAGAATACATAAGGAACTCATAAAACTCAACCCTCTGCCAAATAATCCATTAAATAAATGGGCAAGTAAACTAAACAGACACTTCTAAAAAGAAGTAAAATAGCTGACAATTGTATGAAAAAATGTTCAACATTTCTACCCATCAGGGAAATTTAAATCAAAACTACACTGGGATTTTATCTGACTTTAGTTAAAATGTGCATTTAAAATACAAATAAATACTGTTGAGGATGTGGGGAAGAGAAACTTTTACACATTGTGGTATTATAAATTAGTGTAGGCACTATGGAAATAAGTATGGAGGTTCCTCAAAAGACTAGAAATGGAACTGCCACATGATCCAGCTCTAAGACTCTTCATTATTTACCCAAAAGAACCAAAGTCAGCATACTACAGTGATTCATGCATACCCATGTTCACATCAGCACAATTCACAATAGCCAAGTTATGGAACTAACCTAAGCGTCCATCAACAGATGAATGAATAAAGAAAATGTAGTATAAATATACAAAATGGAATTTTATTTATTACAAAGAAGATGGAATTATATCATTTTCAGGAAAATGGAACTGGAGAACATCATGTTAAGCAAAAAAAAAAAAAAAAAAAAAAAAAAAAAAAAAAAAAAAAAAAAAAAAAAAAAAAGCCAGAGTGAGAAAATCATGAATGTATGTTTTCTCTCATATACAGAAGCTACAGAGAAAAAAAAGAAGAAAAAAGATCCCACAAAAATAAAGGGGAGATCATTTGGGTAGAAGAAGAGGTCAGGGGAGGGAGGAGGAGAGGGAAATGGAAGTACTTGGGAATGCAACTGATCAAATTATGTTATGTGCATGTGTGGATATGCACAGTGAAACCCACTCTTCTGTATAATTATTGTGAGCCGAAAACAAAAAGAACAATTAGAACTTTCTTTGATACAACAGTTTTGAGTCTGGTTGGTACCAAATCCTAATTTTTGAGCTATACTACATAACAAGGTTGGCATTGATAACTTCTGACTTCCAACACTTTCAACATTTATAGTTTGATCCCTAGGCAAGACAGGTGATAGTGCATAGAGTCCATGGATGGTGCTTGTCAGAGAATCTGGACTTACTGAGTGAGAAAAGATAAAGAGAAGGGAAAGGCGGATGAGACTTACAGTTAAATTTTTATATGGTACTTTACTTGATGAAATAATTTGATTGCACCCATATAATATGGGGGAAAGGCAGCTATGAAATGAAAGGATTGGAAAAACTCTCAGAAGTATAATGGTCCTTGAAATGTGTATTAGGCTTCATCCAGAGTTCAAAGAATATCTATAATAGAAACAATATTATGCTTTCATGAAAATGCATTTGTCGTTGATTAAAATAGAGTCCTATGATAAAAATCTTGTGGGACATGCTCTACAGGAATTAGAAGAGTGACATGATAAATGAAAATTGAAAATTGTTTCAGGTTCATATAGAGGGCACAGTATAATCATAATGATGATAGCTTGCATTTGTAAAGGATTTTAGTTTTCAAAGTACTTTCACATTTATCATCTCTTCTGATCCTTACAACAACTCTGCGAGCTGGGTAGGGCAAGAATTATCATCCCCATTTTAAAGGAAAGGAAATTTTATATCTTTCTCAAATAGGTAATTTTATATTTAAGGTGACTATATAACATCTCACTCTTCTTGATATAAATGGAATTATAAAATATTTCAGAAAAATGAAAGTTAGTAAAGATTAAATAAAATTTACCATATGAAATTTCCTAGAAGAAATAGTCACAATTAAAGAGACTAAAACTATGTGAACATGTAGATGTATTTGATATGTTAAGTGGAACAAGGAAATGATTTTATAGAGCAGTTTAAGTAGCTTCCCTATTCTTTGGGACATTTTCATATAACAGGCTGACTATCATGTCAAATTTCATATATTAGAAATTAACCCTCATCTTTCAATTTGTTAATGCTATCTGCAGTGCCTTGGTTCATTTTTTGTACTCAAATTTGACAACTTGGTTTTAACTGGGCCACCTCTCTTTAACTATTTGAAATCAATCTCTCCATCTTTTTTTCTTACATTTCTTCCTGCGGTCCTCACTTTAACCCAGGTCTTCTTCACTCACTCAATTCCGCACTCTGTCAGTTTATCCAATTTTCAATCTCTCTTAGGTACTGAAATACATCACTGAGTTGTTCCTTTATTCACAAACATTCATTAAATCCCTTTATTACTCTCTAACATAAAAGTGCTTTAAGAATCCTTTATATTTAGGGGAAATGCTACTCAATGTCTAAACACACTTCTTTTTTCCCCACATTTTTATTGTGCATTATAGTTGTACATAATGATGGAATTTGTTGTTACATATTTGTACATGCACAAAATGTGACACTATCATTTGGCCAATATCACTCTCCAGCACGTCCTCCCTCCCTCCTCACTTCTCCCTCTTGGTTCTTTTCCTATACTGGTCTCCCTTTGATTTTCATGAGGTCCAATTCCCACTATTTTTCTTTTCCTTTTTCCTCTCTAGCTTCTGTATATAAGACAAAACATACAACCTTTGATCTGATTTGACTTATTTTCATTAACATGATGGTCTCTAGCTTCATCCACCTTCCTGAATAATTTCATTTTTTTATGGCTAATAAAACTCCCTTGTGGATATACACCTCATTTTCTTTATCTCTTTATTCGTTGATGAATACCTAGGTTGGTTCCACAGTTTAGCTGTTGTGAATTGTGCTGCTATAAACATGGGTATGCATTTATCAAACACATTCCTTTTTAATGAATCCTGGATCCTCCTAACTCCTCTGATACTTCATGATCTTTCCTTCCTCAAGTCCTCAATGTCTTGAGCCATTCATGTGGAAAGCAAAATTCCATGCTATTGTTGAAAATGTTTGTTCTCTTAACTTTTCTTACCTGTCTCTTTTATTATTCTGATTCTCCATAGAAGACTATATTTCTGAGTAATTAAATGATTTATACTCTGTGATACTCAAGTAGGTTCTTAATTATATAATGGTTTATATTTATCCATATATATTAGTCTGCATCTTTAGTTATACAGAAGGCCTCTGGCAGGAGGCAATATGTTTTAATATTCCTCTGCCACACTTGAGTATCACATGTTAGGAGTCTTTAGTATGAAAGAAACTCTCAAATGAAAAAACCCTTTTGCTTCATGAAGCACAGTGTTGAAGAGAGTATTGCATATGGTAGCATAGGGATCATAAATGTCTCAGAATTACATGAAATATGAAGATCAGTGAAAGTCTTGGAATTTCAAATTGGCAGCTGGAGACAAGATGATTTATAATTCAATGATATATATTTTAATGTTCATCAAATACTGTATGTTTAACATCATTTAATTTCTAAATAAAAATGAGTAAATGAAAAATTACAATTATCTTACAAAAGAGCTTGAGGAACTTCAAAAATTTAGTTATTCATTGACATCGCAATTATGTTCATTGTAGTTAATTCTTCAAATTTATACAGTAATATTGGAATTAATTTACCAATGTATGTCTGATAATCTAAGTCATCATAGAACAATTTGCTTAGCTGACACCTATTATTTATGTATCAGTATTTGGATTTTTACAAGACTAACACTAACTTGGAAATGTTAAGTCATAAAAACATAATTGACAATAACTCAAAGGATAACTATTTCAAAGAAGTATGTCAGTCATATTTCCATTGGAGGGGAGGGACTTCACTGCAATACTCTTTACCCTAATGCAGCTTCAATGTTGATAAAAACAGTCTTTAATTCCCATTCCAAATTAAGTGTTTTAACCTGTACATGTTCATTTTTTTAACCTTTTAGTTTTTTTAAATTTTTATGTACTGTCGAAGATCAAACCCAGTGTGCCTCACATGTGCTAGACAAGTGCTCTACCACTAAGCTACAACCCCAGCCCTATTCATGGTTCTTTGTAAACTTTTCTTTCAATCATTATAGTGACAGCAAAAGGAGTTAAGGCATTGCTAAGGTAACAGTAAATAAATTGTTGATATTATTAACCTGATCACATAATTCAAAGTCATTCAGCAACCATATTAGATTTTATTTCCAATCATCAATAAAAGTTATGTAATCAACAGATATTTAATGTTTCAAAAAAGATTGCTATTTTTTTCCTGTGGGAGATTCATTGTATTTAGGAGGAGGAATAGTAAGGTATAAATACCCAGAAATAATGATCAGGTACATGAAAGTAAAATTGAAGAAAAATAGTGTCACAAAACTCTATCAAGTTGATAGCTAGGCATGTTAGATGTATCAAGAGGAATAAAATGGATGAAAACAGATTAACTGACTTAGTAACTAGGTCACAGGCAAATTTACTAGTTTGAATGCCTGGGGACAGAGTTGAGGGCATGAATACTAGCAGTTTGCTACCACTTTGAAAGACCTGAAGAAAATAGAGAACCAGCTTGGGTGTTAGTGAAAGTTGAAGGAAATACAGGGAACATGAACACATTTACATGTTAAGAATATGGAAGCAGTAAAAAATAAGATGGTGAAGATCAAAAATGAAATAGGATGAATAATGGAGTAAGATTCTGAAGAAGGTGGAAAGATGGCAAAGTTGAGAAAACAGGTGAAAGTATTGAGAAGGGCATGTCTTCCTTTAAGACAACAAAACTAGAATACAACGTTATCCACATGAGAAATGTTAAATTTTGATCCAAATTTATACAGATATTCACACATGCACAATTCACAGTAGATTGAAGCCCTAAATGTAAATAGTAAAACTTTAAGATTGTGTAAGATAACACAGAAGCATGTGAATTTTGTGGAGAAGGGGGACACCCATCAATGGTGAAGGAGATGGGACTGTGTCTTTCTTCTGGACATTTCCTTCCCTTTGCTACCTGGTCACTGGGAGTTTTCCTGACTTCCCTAACTGTGATATGTTTCTGAAGAAATACTTTTTTTTTTTTTTTAATGAATGTTAGGACACAAGTGTCCTCTTTTTTGCCAACTTGGTCTCACCTTGACTCTCGATGCATTAGAGGACCTTTGGTCACAGCTGTCATAGCTCTTGCCCAAACTATCCAGCCTTTAAAGGAGACATTTCCTGCTCAGTCACGGAGACCTTCATGCAGGTAGACTAATTCTCAATGCACCTATCATGCTGCTGCCAGGAGTCAGGTAGAAACATCTACATTCCTCTAGGACTTCTGGGGATGACTACTTTGGACTCTCTCTGTGCTAAAATATTTTGTGAACCTTTCTCTATTCTTCTTGGACCCCCACATTTGATACCTAAGGAGCTATAGTCTTTTCCAAAATTTATTAAAGGAAACAGAAGCACTTGTTTCTTTTGGTCCACTTGTGGAATTTCAACAGGGAGAGACTCCTACCCAGCTGATTGCTTTTGTAGTTTTACAATCCAGAGGTGCGCAAGGAACAAGCTCTCCCATTTCTCTTTCCATCTGATCTGAATTTAACGTATATCATGTGGTCATAATTCATATGAGCAGGAAGCCTCATGGCCCAGGTGGAAAAGGTACCCTCTCCATAATATGAAAGTTACTTTTCAATGAAGGTTCACCAGAGTGGCTCTTGATACAGAACTATAGGACAATCAGAGACTAGAGATGACCAAGGAAGAAATTACATTGTTTTATGTCTCAGAAATATTATACTGTATATAAATACACACACATATACATATGTATTATACCATATATATACATACATATATATACACACACACACACACATATATGTGTATATGTGTATGTACTTTGGGGAGGGTACTGAGAATTGAACCCAGAGTCACTTTGCCCCTGAGCTACATTCCCAGTCCATGATTTTTTATCTATTTATTTTTTTGGTGTGTGTGTGTGAGGGAGAGAGAGAGAGAGAGAGACAGGGTATTACTAAATTACTGAGGCTGACCTGGCAATTATCATCCTCCTGCCTCAGCCTCCTCAGTCACTGAGATTACATCAGTTCATTATGTATATGTTAAAGAAGGCAATGAAAGATCACAATAATGGATTGGATATGAAGATTAAGAAGTGCTTCTGCAACAAGATATCATTCTTCCCATTTTGCAAATGAATAACCAAAGACTTAGAGGAAGTAAGCGACTTTTAAAACAAAGAATGGGGCAAAGTAATAATTCCAGCATAGCTCTGATCCCAAAATGCATATTATTTCTACAGTAATAAATTACTAACACTTTGAAAAACATATTACTATCATTCAAATTTCTTCTCACCTAATGGAGTAACAGACAAAAGATAATTAGCTGAACATCTGACAAATCAGGTTATTCATTAAAATTCTCAATATAAATTCTATAATTGTAATTAAATAGTATTAAAAACAACTTATGCCATATTTTCATAGATTTTGAACAACAGCATAGTTTAAATAAGAATATTTTGTTTTATAAGCATGCATCTGTGATGAATTTAAAAAAAAATTGTTGCTAAACTAGACATGGTGGTACGTGCTGATAATCCCAGTGATTCAGGAGGCTGAGGAAGGAAGACCACAAACTAGAAGCCAGCCTCAGAAATATAGTGAGACTGTGCCCCAAAATTAAAAAAAATAAAAAGATCTGGGAATATAGCTCAGTGGCAAAGTACCTCTGGGTTCAACTCCTAGTACCAAAATAAATAAATAAATAAATTGTTGCTAGATTGATTTCAAGTTATATGTATTATGAAAGCTAATACCAGAGATCTATCTATCTGAATAAATCTATCTAAATACACTGTCAGACAAATATGAATGCTAGGAATTATTATCTTTTTATTTGCAAACACTTCCAGGCATAGCTTGAATAACTATTGACCTCATTGTATGTGAGCAAAAGTTGTATAATCCATCAAGGTGACATAAACCACTGTGTTTAAACCTGTGAAAACACTTTAGTCCTAATTTGATCCCCCATTTTGCCACTGTTATTATTGATAACATACAACTAAAAATCATGATTAACTAATCCATTAAGGATTATATAAATTGTAAGCATCTTCCCAATGCCTCCTACAGTGACACTTATTAATAATTACAACCCATGGAGATAAATGGAATTTTGTTTCTTCTGCTCGAGTACAAATTTCCTTTTTCTAGGAGTAAGCCTGATCTAAATGAGAAAGTGGTTTGGGACATATCCAGAGGCTATAGAGCATAGAACTGCATCTGAGAAACAGGCAGTGAACAAAAGCAAGGGATCAAGAACAGGCAGCTTTCAAGAGCAAAACTGAACATGAATGCCAAGTACAGCAGTTCAAAGTAATGAAGAAAAAATGGAAATACAGAACTAGAACACCTGGTCTGGCATGTGGTGAGCAATCAATAAACAGGAAAATTGTATGAATCCATGTGAAGAAACAAACTTATGCTAAAGCAATCATGGCACATGACCACAAACTTGATCATTTTCTAGAGGTAAGTGAAAAAAAGACAAATGAAATGCCTCAAATGCAGAATTTACCATTTCAAAAAGGAACAACAGCTAGATATCATTAGAAATATATTATTATCATAATTCAGGACTCTGCTCATAAACTCATAAACTACAAAACCTGTAGTTTATGAGTAGTACATTGCACTCATTTTATCATCAGTAAATAACTGTGCCACAACATCGGTGGAATTTTACAAGGACCAGTTCTCAACTCTCTCAAACACATCTATTGCGCTCAGTGATGCTTCTGTATATAAAATTTAATTATATATATGTATGAAAATACTGAAATACGAAATACTGAAAAAGAAAAGACATTAAACTCTCAAATGCAAGCTTAGTTTTGGAAAAAAATAGAAGTTAATCTAATTCATAAGCTACACATATTGAGAAAAGTATGTATAATACATCATGCCCATTGTTATTTCAATACCATGAGTTCAAATTACAAGATAGCATTATAGTTGTACCTAACTGTGGTCTGCATTTTGACATATCCATATATGCATATATCATAATTTTCTCCAATTCAATCCCCAATACAACTCCCTTCCATTTCCTCCTTCTTCCCCTCTTTCTTTCTTCTTGATCACTTTTCTGAACCTATTGGTCTTCTTTCCAGTAATTTATACACTATAGTTGTACATAAAACTAGAATTCACTGTGATATATTCACATGCACACATAGCATAGTTTGGTCAATTTCATTCTACAATCCACCCCTTTCCCATCCCTCCACCCTCCCCCTCAATTCCCTTCCCCAACTCCTCCATTTCTCTCTTCTAATCTAGCTTCTACATAAGAGAAAAACATTCAATTCTTGACATTGTGAGTCTGGCTGATTTTGCATAGCATGATGTTCTCCATCCATCTACCAACAAATGATACAATTTCATTTGTCTTTATGGTTGAGTAAAACTCCCCCAAATGATGTACCTATATTACACTAATAAAAACATTAAGAAAATAAAGAAAAAGTGAATTTTTTAAAAACCAAATAGTTGCTTAAATAATTATGCAGAAATTTAAAAAGAAAGAGCCTTTGGGAATTCTCTTTAGACTTCTCAGAAACACACATATTCAAGCAAAGAGTATCAGAAAGAAAAGAGAAGATATGTAGAGTACCATCACCATTAAAATGTAACTGTGGTCTTATAGATACCTCAAATTTCCAGTAAGTTTCCAGTAAGTTTCTGCCAGTAATAGAGTGTTTACACTAAAACACATACTTATTTTTAAGGAAAAGTAAAAAGGAAATACTTGAGCACCAAATGGTGGACCATACTATGTAACTTTAAACATTTTAAAGCATGTATGTTGTAGTTCATAAAAAATTAAGAAGACATAAAGGGATACAAGCATAAATATTACATTGAAGGTAAAACTATTAAGTGGAAATCTGTTTTGGATTTCAGTTGTTTGAAGAGCATTAAAAGCAAACACAGTCCACCTATCCAATAAACACTTAAAAGAAGATGCTTTTTAAAAAATGAGAAAACTATGTTATTTTAAAAATACCGAACTGGAGCTGGGGATGTAGCTCAGTGGCAGAGAGCTTGCCTAACATGGCAAGGCTCATAGTCCAGCACCACAAAAAAGGAATAAAAGATAAATAAAAAAACAAAGCAAAGAAAAAAATTTAAAGCACCAAATTAGTAGTATCATTCAATTATCTCATTGTTTTTGTTAAATTCTTTAAATAAACCACAGAAAAGTATTCCCTCAATATTCTGACATATTATTTATTTCTTTAAGATGGCACACACTGACAAGTCTACCAATGTTAGCAATTACAAATTATTTGTATCTTGAAAACTTTGTAGCACTCCATGCCAAGATTAAGGTCACCAAATACTGGTTTTATGGATCTGGAGTTCTGATGTTTGAAATGATGTTTTTGAATTTTTAGCTGTTCACATGAAAATAATGTTATTTACCTAGCTACTCAGATACATGTAGGGGTAAAATATTGAAACCTCTTTGAGAAATATTAATGTAGAAAAGGACCATCTCACATACTCAATAAAGCTAAAACAAATTATCTCCACAAGGATATCCTTTTTGACTTATTTGAGAACAGATCAGTACACATTTCTCACTGCTCTAGACTATAAATTTGGTGTTATATACAAAGAAAAGGGTTTTGTGGGAAAACAGATGTATTTAATGATGTCACCCTAAAATGTGAGGGCTGTTCACCAAAGGCACATATGCAGTTTCCCTCAACACTTCATTAGAGGTATAACTATGCTGGCCTTTAATTGACTTACACTCTCTCAGAGTCTATTTATTGTTTAACCTGCAGATTTTGAGAGTCATGAAATCCATAAATTAAACCAACTCTTTAAGTCAGTGTGTCCCAAACTTGTCTGCTCCCACGACTCACTTAAGGCATTGATTCAGACTCCCAGACACTCAATAAACCATACTTTTAGCTCACACCACTCCTGACACTTAAAATAAAGAGTCTGGAATCCACTGATGCAAGTATAATTTTTTTTTGCATAAATGATTCCAGGATTTTGTAAATATATCTGTGTTCAATCAGTACCAATCAGAATTTCATTAACTTTATCTGGCTGTTATTCCTAGGAGACTATATGTTAGGTTATTTTCACATCCTTTTTCCTTTGCAAACTCTATTCATCTTTTATTTGAGTGGCTCTTCTTTAGGTTCACTATACTGTTTTAAACAAATCTCAGACTTAAAGTTGCATATTGTATTATAGGGAAGGTGAAGGGATTTGACTGGGTGGTTCACCTTAAGTCCATTCTTCACCAGGATCAGTTGTGTCAAATTGAAGAATCCAGTTGGCCCCCCCAAGGTCAAAAACTAACATATAATCAGGAAGATAGGACAATATTCTGAATTAATATGAAAAGAAGACACACCTGAACATCAGGGTCAAGTGGATCCGCAGTGAGTTCTGCTCCAACCTTGACCCATTTCTTCTCTGATTTGGCCACTCTGCTATAACCAAGTTCCAGTAAATAAATTTCTTTTATTCCAGTAATTTGAAGCTCAGTCTTGACAACTTGCCAAGTATCTTGTTTTCTTAGTAGGAAAGGTCATATCTTCTAGATGTTCCAGTCTCCCATGACCTAGATTTCTGTCATTGGTTTCTCTACATGCTAGTAACTGCCCTTGATATACAAAAAGATACGTAGTAATCTTTCTGGACTCACATGAATTGCCAAAGCATTATTTTGTATTTGTTGACAATGAAACTCAGACACAATTTTATTTTCCTCATTCAGATCCACTGGCACACCTGAAAATCTTTAGTACTATCTGCCAAATTATAAATTTTATTGGACACACACTGTCAGATCTTTAGTAAAAATGTAAAATGAAACTGTTCCTAATACTGAGCCTTAGTTCAAAATTTTGCATGCAAAGAAATGTCTGTTTGATCCCTTGTTTCTTGTCTGTAAGTCAGTTCTCTACCCATGAAAACATAAGCTATCCTACACTGACTTAAATTTCAAATGGTCTTTGGTGTGTTACTTTTATAATGGGCTTTCTGAAGCTTCAAACACATTATGTATGGTACAATTTTCTTGTAAACACATTTACTTATTTCTTTAAAGAACTCCATAAGCTTTTCCTTTTTTGAAATTTTTACCTTCTCTCCATCTACTCTGCTTGTTTTTGCTCAACAATTTGCAAGGCAAGAAAATGCAAACAACTAGTCATTTTTGCAGCCCTGATCACTGGCAGTCAAATTGCTAAATCAGCCAGGGCTCGGGTACACTGACCATTTATAGAGAGTAGCTGATATAGTTTGGAGAGGGATTCTCATTTCATACTTACATCTTTTCAAAATTCCATGCTGGATGACATTGTCTTTTATACACACACACATATGTATGTATATACACACACACACACACACTATATATATATATATAACAATATATATATTCTGGAAAGTTAAGTTGAATTCCCATTATTTATTACAATATTTATCTCAGCAAAATCATTCAAATTTGTAAAATAATAGTCCTTAGTAAAGAAAAAGGCATACATTTGCATACCACTGTTGTACCATTAACATTTTTGCTCATGTTTTACTAAACTGTGATCAAAAAATTTTTTCTACAGCTTTTGTCTAATGACTTTAGTGTGTTCTATAAAATAGTTCTTGTGAGGATCAGAATTCCATTGAATTATGTATAAGGTGCCTACTTCATTTTTCAATCTAACATGTATTTATTAAACATCAAAATGTGCTTATTCAGGCTGCAAACAACAACTGCAAAAATACAGTAAGTTATACCTCTAAACTTTAAGAAGCTCACAATAACAAAGCATAAGAGAGCTCACTAAGGATTTGTCTCACAGTGGAAACCAGGACAATTTGTATCCACCACAATCCTGGGTATTGTATGTGAACTACACTAAAGATTCTGAATCACAAAAAAATAGAAAATGGCTCTGGATATCTCAAGCAGAAAATGACCTTAATGGATAGGTAATGGACAGTTCATACAATCAATGGCATGCAGGTAATTTAGGATTGAAAGTGTTCAGAAATTAAAGGAAGCTGATATAACCATAGGCAAGATGATGCCATAAAGACTGTGTTCTTAAATTGTGGCTGACCCCACTGCTTTCACCTACACTACCATGTGCAAACAACAGCTTGTCATCACATGCAGAATAGATTTTAATCTATTCTTGTTTTTCCTTCATATATTTAGACTAAATCAAATGTCAGAAGGATTCTCTGGTTAGCTGAGTATAGGTGAATTCCCTTCTCTCCTGAGTACTCAGAAGGCAAATACCTAGCCTTTTTCTCATCATAGTGATAGATTCCAGTTATGGATGTTCACTAAAATAAGCTCAGTACTTTTTATGTGATATTCTTGACCTGTAATAAAGGAATGCTAGGCTTTTCATTAGCAGTTCAGAAGCTCCATATCTCTGCCCTTTATCCCTCTTTCTTAAATCTTGATGCTAATACATTTGTTTTAGTTTTAGTTTTTTTCAAATTTATGTAGAACAATTTATACTCTGGTCAGGCTTTTCTACTGCTCATCACAGCTATTCAGCGTGTTATTAGCTGGCGTCATACACTGTCATTATCAGCTTCCACAACACTCTATTCTCAGGGACTGTATGTGTATTTCCTGAATGCATCAGACTGTGTTTCTCTAGCACATAAAAGCTACACACGCATTTCCAACATTAATTTTTTTTTTTGCAAGGGAACATTGTCCATAAGGGCAGATATCTTCAAAGGGTTTACCCTTAGAAACAGCTTTCTGAATTGATTGCTAAGTAAACTTTTTCTCATATCTAATGATATGTATATCATGGCACAGGATTTCACAAAGTAGCCCCCTCAGAAACAGTGGATTTTCATGTCCAGAATGCTTAAACAATATATTAAAAGTTCTATATATGTACTATAATCATATGCAAATAGTAGTAATAATGTATTTATAAGTACTAAAAATTTGTTCCCATTTGTATTAAATTGGAGCAATGTAGGAATTAGATTTCTTATTTCATCTGTGATATGTGTCTCTCACAGTCATAAAGGATTAAATATAAAAATACAATGAGGAAATAACTAGCTAGAAGCAATTTTCTGTTGTGCATATGTATTTGTATGGGGGTGGGGTGGGGAAAAGAGTGAAAGCAGCAAAATGCCACTATACATCATCAAATCTTATACCAAATCTTGTATTAAAATTTCAATCTTTAAAATGTATTCATTATGAAGAAAAAATAATATCAATGCCTATGATCCAAAATTAGTTTTGCCAATTAATATTAAATGATTATGGTTAGCTCAGTTCTTGACACATAGCAAATGTCGAATAAATGTGGATGGAAGGAATTTGCTCTGATATGAATTATCAATGGACTTCTGTGACTTCTGTGTGGAGGGACAAGAGGAGTAACTTTTAAAGATAAGGAAGTAGCACAGTTAATCCCTACTCTCAACATCATAGACCAGGCTGTGTTGGCCTAATTATTTAATCTTTCAGTACCACCACTCTTTGAGGATTTTTACCCAGAGATGAGAGTAATAATCTTATTAGTGAGAAATTTTTTCTCACTTTTCTGGAGCAAGGCAATTTTCAAGTTTAGATAATCTGAGGCTTTTATACTTATTGACTTCATAGTTACCCTCACTACTTCTTTCCATGAAGTGATTAAGTTATAATGCCTTCCACTAGCTTCTAGGCTTCTGAAACTTAACACATTTACAGTATTTGGAAATATGTCTGACCACCTATATTATTCTGTATAATTAACCAAGATTCTAAACAACAGTACCTGAAGATTTCACACTGATATTTACTTGCTGTACATTTATTTTTTTATGTTGTTCTGGAACTTTGGTTTCCTTATTTCCTGTTTTGTTTTTTTCCTTTATCATTCTAATATATAACACACGAATTTTACTGCACAAAACATATGGCTCCCTATTTATAAGACGCATGATGGTTTACACACAAACACAAAACACCACTTTGTATATGTGTGGTTATGTGTATAGTGTGGGGGGGGGTGTATGTGTGATTTTCCATATTAGTTCTAACCACTCTGAACTTTCATCTTAAGTAATGACTTCTTAGTCTTGAAAACCGTGTTATTTCAGCACTGTATTTGGAAGATTAGGTAGCTCATCTTAGACTTCATACCAGATGTTTATTCATAATCAAGTTAAAATAGATAATGAGTATTTCCTTTATAATAGTGAATCTAAGCATTTATTATATTGTCTTTTACAAGTTAACTATTCAATGCCCACAGAGAGAAATACTGAACCATTTATCCTGGGGAAAAATTTATGCACATACTCTTATACAAAATAATGCAAAGACCAAAATTATTCAAAACTTACAGGGTTTTGTAAGACCATTATTGTTGGAAATTTTTGTGTCCCATTGCTGATAATAAAAATTGAAATTGATGGAATTAAAATGAA